>MU787266.1:33954-78008 GCA_026770625.1 Nicotiana glauca
CATTGTTCGTGGAGGCTTTCGTTTCAGACTTACTTAGTTCGTGTCAGTTATTTCCTTTTTTTGGGGGGGGGGGGGGGTTGCATACCCGTCAATAAAACTCATATTACTCTGTTAGATGCTCCATGGTCTTAGTGTGGAGTTTGGGCTAGAGTTTTATTATTTGAGTTATTGTTGATTTTCTATCAATTGACTACAGTATTGGGCGATAATCATTTCCTCTTTAATTATTAATAATACATTTATGCCTGCACTTTTCTCTCAGTGTTTGTGTAAATGGTTAAACATTAGAGAAAGAGGTTCGCCTGTATGGTGGTGTTAGCTGGGTGTCAGTCATGTCTAAGGATAGTTTGGGATGTGACAATTCTCATCTAATAATTAAATTACTTATCCATAGTGAATTAATATAGTTTGATGTAAACAACCGGTGTAGATAAGTGTTTACTATTAGCGGTGCACCAAGTTCCCACTGTTCGACCATAATTAGCCATTAATAATGATGTTGATAACTTATATAACTATAAAAATATCACTCAAGTTGAATTTTGGACGAACTGTCGTGTATTTTCTTAAGGGTTGCTAAATTTATATCATTTCATTATTTCATATGTGACAGCATGTCAAACTAAAACAAAAAGCTTTTATTTATTAGGTGTAATCCGTTGGACATAGATCCAATTTTTTACTTTTTTAGATTCATTGAATTTTTTTTTTTTTGTGTTTTCGGTGATATCAAAATGCCCGACCTTATCTGTGTCTCTAGAAAAATAAATTCCCCCAGAAAAGATTTTAAGTTCAATTCATTTTTTTTTTGTTTCTCCTCTTGAACTCGACTTCTTAGATTTAAGGTAATATGTGTATCTACCCTAACTATATTAGTGTTCTGTATCATTACAAAACAAATTAAAAGATAAAATAGTTAAAAAGAAAAAGAAAAAATCTATCAAATCAAGCAAAACATTGTATAACGCGATTTCAATTTTATACTTTGTGAAGATCCCATTGCATGCATTATGGTACGATCCTTTACTGATATAGTATGAGAATGAAAATAACGTATATGGATTCTTTTAAGTGTATCACTCCACTCTTTGTATGTACAATATTGAAGAGAATATTAAATTCCGTCTCTCTAAAAGATAGTTTATAATTAAAAAACAATCATCAGAGTTAATACGTTAAATGACTTTGGGTGAATTAAATGATTTATTCCAAAACCGTAGTAGAGTATAAATAATAGGTAGACCAAATCTATGGGCAATCACATACTTTTTCATTAACCATTGTGAAATAAGATAGGACTGGATTAGGATTACACGAACAATTGTAATTTGGTTCATGCGTATATGAGATAATCGGATTATATTATTTTTCAATTAAAAAATATATGAGATTCATCCGATTGATCACATTAACTTGTATAGAATAGTTGCTTGGAGAAGACTTCTTAGGTCCTATGCTACATATATATTGAAACCAATAATTATGGGCTTTTCTACCTTATGGCTTGGCTTTGTCGTTATCGCCACGGCGGCTGCCACCACCACCACCACCAGCAAGAGAGAGATAGGATCGTAAGGCTTCCGGGCAGCCGGAAAATGTCACCTTCTCTCAATACTCCGGCTACATCACGGTCGATGCGACCGCAGGCCGGGCCTTATTTTACTGGCTGATTGAAGCTCCAGCTAGAAAGAAGCCCAATACAAAGCCTCTTGTTTTGTGGCTGAATGGTTGGCCTGGTTGCTCCTCCATTGCATATGGAACCTCTGAGGAAATTGGCCCTTTTCGAGTAAGTCCGGATGTCAAGACACGCACGCTGAGTCTGTATACTTGGAATTTAGGTAAGATTAGCTTCATTCTTTATTTAAACAAACTCTCTTTTACCCATGAAAAAGGGGCCTTTCAATGCAAAGTGAAAGATATCTACTTCTATAAACATATATTTATACGTTAACCATGCATATTGCTTTGAGCGGTATGTGTCAATTCTCACTTTAATTTATAACCACTGAAATTAAATTATTTAGCTTGATGTAATTTCAAAGGGTTCCTCGTAAGTGAGATATTCATCTTGTTTTTCTTCATCTTTTCCTTTCCAATAATTAAAATAAAAAGAAATAAGAAAAGAAGAGGAGCCAATTCGATGATTCATGTGCAGCTAGGAAATCCACTAATGGATGATTATAACGATAACTTGGGAACAATTGAGTACTGGTGGAACCACGGGTTGATCTCGGATTCTACATGCTAGCGGCTGAAAAAGAGCTGCCTTCTTCGCGATGATAAATCGTTTTTGTTCCCCGCTAGAGAATGTAACAGCGCACTCATGGGGGCATACTCGGAATCTGAAAACATCAATCCATACTCCATTTATGACACTTTTGTATAAATGTTGCAACTCACAACATTAACCTAAACCTCCCTTTGGTAATTCCTCTTTTCCCCTTTTGTTTCTTTTCCTTTTCTTTCGACCGAAATATAATTTTCAAGGTGCTCCTTTCTTAATATACAAATCTTAATTCCAATAGAATAACAAGGCAGCCATGGACATGCCATGGACATAATGACGAATGCATAGTGGAATATACGACAAAGTACATGGATCTTCTTCAGGTGCAAATGGCTCTCCATGTTACTGGAGTTCCTCGTCCTTGGAGGACTTGCAGGTTTGCACTTTACAACTGTTAGATTAGTTAGTGTTCGATGGGAGCATTTGAGAAGAGGTTGTTTTGTCCCTAAAAAGAAAGAAAGGAAAATGTGTTATATAATTTGAATATTTTGAGGGTGTTTTGGAGGGAAATTGGAATTTGACTATATTATTAATGTCAAGATTGGGCCAATTAAGTAGCCCGAATAAATATTTTTGTCACCCATTATTTGATTAATTAAAAGTGTTACATCCTTTTAATTTCAGAAAAAATGTTTTAAGATTTTTTAAAATTCAAAAGAAGGTGACTATTGGTTTTTAAAAGGTGTCTGTTATGAAGAGATGCGTATGTTAATTCCAACAGACCCCTAGAGGTATTATAAATACCTATTTCATCTCCAAAATGAAATTATCTGAAAAACTTTTATCTCTTTTTCTTCTACTTATTTTGTACAACTCACAAATATTTTGTTCTTGTGGGAAATTCGAGTTAATTGCTGAAACTCGGATTCCAGACGCTTTGTAGAATCCTGGAGGATTTCTACCATAATCCTTGTAGCAACGTAATTGGGAGGCTTAAATTCCTTAAGGATAGTGACTACACTATCAAGGCCTAATTATTTCATCCCATATTCTGTTATTTCTCTAACAACAACAAACTCCAAATATGGCTTCACCACACACATTGGCGAAATGGCCTCGTGGCCACTTAAACTTGTACCAGTTTGCAGAGCCGATATACGAACTCTTAGATTTCTCATTTGAACTCCTCTACTTGAGAAAATTGCTACTAATAAATCGCCATTTGAACACCTCTACCTGAAATTGAAAATTTGCCAAAATATGAATAAAATCTATAAACAAACATGTATTTACCAAAAAAATATTTGGCAGAATGTATGGCCAAACGGGAATGTATGGTGCAATATCTTTCAATTAATATTGATAATTTGTCCCACCATGTTGGTCTCTTTCTCTCTCTCCGTATATTTATAATTGTTATTTAAGGATAAGATTAGACCCGCCCATATCCGACCCTACCTGTCAATTTGCCACCCCTAATTACAGTCCATAAAATAAGAAAAATAGAGTTCTGTCTCGAGCAAAATCATTCATCAATTTGAAGAAGGAACAACAGCAAAGAAGCTGATATTAAGGAACATCGAATCCAACAATAGTTGACTAGAAGGAAGTAATGCAAGCTCGTAGTAGAGAAGTATATAGAAAAGGGGCGAACCTGATAGATACTAAGGGTCCACCAAACAATATAGGGAACCAATAGAAAATGGGGCAAACCTGATAGACACTAAGGGTCCATCAAACAGGTTCTCTATCAGCTCCCACAGTAAATAAGCAGTAAGTACAAAGCACACGATATTTACGTGAAAAGCTCCCTAATCAAGGGATTAAAAATCATAACGCACTCCAGTAGGATTTCAGCTCCACTAAACGGAGCAAACTTCATATTACAACCTATTGCAATCTAGGAATTGAACTATTAATCCTTCACCACTTAAAATTACTCTATTGTAAGTCCTTTTCAAGAACTTTATTACAAAGCAACCCTCTTGACTAACTTTATCCAAACAACCAAACAATAATGGTTAAATGATTTCCTACAAAATACTTCTAAAAGGTTATGTCAGAATACAAAGTAAGAACAAAAGACAAAGATACAACAAAGTTAAGGACTCAAGATATATTCAGTATTAGGATCCTGTCCTGGATTTGTAGCAGCTTTATGTCACGATCCAAAATCGACCATCGTGATGGCGCCTATCGTGAAATTAGGTCAGCCTCAACTTAACAACCCAACACAACAACAATAGGATTGAAAACATAAACGGAAGCATTTAACATTTAAGAAAAATTGTTTGAAATATAAGAAAATCCCAAAGTGATACAATCCAGCCCAAAACCAGGGTGTCATTGAGTATATGAGCAGCAACTCGAAATACAAACCACTACAAGGTCTAAAGAAAACAACTGAAAATACATCAAATGACAAATGAGGATAGTCAAGGCCAGCGAATGCAGTGCAGCTACCTTGATAGCTCCAAACTCTAGAATACTCGATCAACAACTGCCATTGTGAACAGAGTCGCCTGGATCTGCACATGAGGTGCAAGGAGTAACGTGAGTATACCAACTCAGTAAGTAACAAGTCCAAACTTTGGACTTAAAGATAGTGACGAACTCAACCTCAACATGTATAACAAAAGTAAATGTGCAGAAACATAGGCATGCTTTCAAGTCAAATATATAGCTCAAAGTAGTAAGTAGATACATATTTGAACAATGTACGGTATACAACTCAGCTAATCTCTACATGCTAATGCACAGAATGTATACAATGCACCATGTGCTCCCACTCTCAAGTTCTCAACCACTCCGTACTATATATGGCCATCCGGCGGCCAAGTAAAATCCATCATGAAACATATACAACACTAACTGCAAGTCACACAATACTAAGATATGATATAAAATTCATAAACGTGACTGAGTACGGAATATAAATAAAAATAGAGAGATGACAGCAAGAAACAATCACTAAGGGTCCCCAACAATACTAACATAAAGCCTAAACATGATATCTAGAATGATTTACAACTCAATTACTTTATCACATGATGAAAGCATGGATTTCAATAGCGTAGAGTCACTAAACGGTGCCATGGAGTCATCCAGACCACAATTCTCACGATGCACGCCTGCATGCCCATCACTTGGCATGTGCCTCACCTCAATACCAATCACATAACACATCGTTTGGGGTATCGAACCCTCAAAACCATGTTTGGAAGTGTTACTTACCTCAAACCAAGAAAAATCCTACTGCGCAATGCCTTTTACCTCTCAAATCAGCCTACAAACGTCTTGAATCTAGCCACAAATACGATCAATATAGGCTAAAGGAATCAATTCCACAAGAAAAATACCAAATTATAGACAAAAATCCAAAATTGACTCAAACCCGACCCTCGGGCCCACGCCTCGAAATCCGAAAAAAATCACAAAACCCGAAAGCCCAATCGCTCACGAGTCTAAACATATCGATTTTACTCAAATCCGACAATAAAATTCCATTCAAAACCTCAAAATTCTATCTCAAGAACACCTCCACTTTTTCACAATTTTTTTCACCCCAAATCACAACTTAGATGATAAAATCAAAGATATAATCTTGGGATTTAACCAAAACCAAGTGAGAAACACTTATGCTAATCAACTCTGCAAAAATCCCTTCAAGAATCTCCCAAATCCATGATCTCTAGCTCAAAATATGAAAAATAAGCTCAAACCCTCGATTTTGAATTTAACACTACGTGCCTAGATTTCCTTCTTCGCAAACACGACTGTCCTCTCGCGTTCGCGTAGACCAACTAGACTGCCTCTCCGCTTTTAATCTTCACGAACGTGACACATGATTCTCAAATGCGATGCTTTACTAGCTCAAACCTTCCCGAATGCGACCACCACCTTGGGAACGTGTAGAACAAGGATTTGGGGTCCCCAACTACCTCAGTCCTCTTCGCGAACGCGACCCTGCTCCCGTGTTTGAGATGCACACACAGACCACACCTTCGTGCTCGCGTTCTCTCCCTGCGAACATGAAGAACAAAATCTCACCACTCAGAAAACAATCTTCCCGAACGCGAGGCTCCTCTCACGAACACATAAGACAAAACCAGAACAATACAGCAGCCGTTATAAGCAGTCTCACCAAGGCCAAAGATGATCCGTGGGTTATCCAATGCCCTCCGGACCTCAACCAAACATAGCAACACATCCCATTACATCGTACGAACTTAGTCAAACCTTCAAATCACTCAAAACAACATCAAAACACCAAATTACCCCGGATTCAAGTCTAAAGAACTTCTAAACTTCCGAATTACACAAACGATGTCGAAACCTACCGAAGCATGTTCGAATGATCTCAAATTCTGCACACAAGTCAGAAATGACACCACAAACCTACTTCAACTTCCAAAAATCCATTCCGACCCCAATAACAAAATTTCCTCTGTCGATCAAAATTGCAAAAATTCTAACTTTCGCCAATTCAAGCCTACTTATAACACGGACCTCCAAATCATATTCTGGATGCGCTTTTAAGTCCAAAATCACCTAACAAAGCTAACAAAATCATCAAAATTCAAATTCGAGGTCATTTACACATAAATCAACACCCGATCATCTTTTCCCAACTTAAGCTTTCAAATAAGAGACTATGTGTCTCAATTCACTCCGAAACCACTCCGAACCCGAACACACTAACCCGGTATATCAAAATATAGCTGAAGAACACAAAAGAAGTAGGAAATGGGGAAACGGGTCTATAACTCTCAAAACGAACAGCCAGGTCATTACATCCTCCCCCCTTAAACAAACGTTCATCCTCGAACGGGTCTAAAAACATACCTGGAGCCTCAAATAGGTGTGGGTATCTACTCTGCATCTCCCACTCGATCTCGCAAGTAGCCTCCTCCATGGGCTGACCTCTTCACTGCTCCTTCACTTAATTTATGTCCTTTGACCTCAACTTTCGAACTTGATGCCCCAAAATAGCCACCGGCTCCACATCATATGTCAAATCACCATCCAACTGAACCGTGTTGAAATCTAAAACATGAGATGAATCATTGATCTACTTGCGAAGCATAGAAACATGAAATACTAGATGCACACTTGATAATCTAGGTGGAAAATTAAGCTTATAGGCCACCTCCCCAATCCTACAAAGCACCTCGAATGACCCAATAAACCGAGGGCTCAACTTTCCCTTCTTTCCAAATCTCTAAACACCCTTCATGGGTGAAACCTTCAGCAAGAACTTCTCCCCAACCATATAAGACACATCACATACCTTTCTATCAGCATAACTCTTCTTCCTCGACTGCTCCATACGAAGCCGCTCTTGAATCAATTTCACCTTGTCCAATGCATTCTGAACAAGGTCTGTACCCAAGATCCTAGCCTGACTCGGCTCGAACTAACCCAATGGAGATCTACACCACCTCCCATATAAAGCCCCATACGGAGACATCTGAATACTCGAATGATAACTGTTATTGTAAGCAAACACCGTGAGTTGCAGAAACTGGTCCCATGAACCCCCAAAATCGATGACACAAGCACGTAACATGTCCTCCAATATCTGAATGTTGTGCTCATACTATCCGTTCGTTTGTGGGTGCAAGCTGTGCACAACTCAACCTGCATGCCCAACTCTTGCTGCACGGACCTCCAAAATTAGATGTAAACGGCGTGCCTCTATCAGAAATGATGGAAACTAGCACCCCATAAAGGTAAACAATTTCTCGAATGTAAATCTAAACCAACCGCTATGAATGGTAGGTAGTTCTCACAGGAATGAAGTGCGCGGACTGGGTCAGCCGATCTACAATCACCCAAATAACATCAAAATTTCTCGAAGCCCGTGGGAGCCCAACTACGAAATCAATGGTGATTTGCTCCCACTTCCACTCTAGAATCTCTATCTTCTGAAGCAAGTCACCTGGTCTCTGATGCTCATATTTAACCTGCTGACAGTTGAGACACTGAGCTACAAACCCAACTATGTCTTTCTTCATCCTCCTCTACCAATGGTGCTGTCTCAACTCTTGATATATCTTCGTGGCACCCGGGTGGATAAAATACCACAAACTATAGGCCTCCTTAAGAATCAACTCCCGTAGCCCATCCATATTGGGCACACATATCTGGCTTTGCATCCTCAATACCCCATCATCACCAATAGTCACATCTCTGGCATCACCATGCTGAATCCTATCCTTGAGGACAAGCAAATGAGGATCATCATACTGGCGCTCTCTGATGTGATTGAATAAGGAAGATCGAGAAACCACACGAGCTAGGACTCGACTGGGCTCTAAAATATCCAATCTCACAAAGTGATTGGCCAAGGAATGAACATCAAATTCAAGGGGTCTCTCACCAATATGAAGAATGGAAGACTACCCATACTCACTGCCATTCTACTCAAGGTGTCGGCCACCACATTGGCCATTCCAGATGGTACAAAATGGTAATATCACAGTCCTTTAGCAGCTCCAACCATCTCCACTGCCTCAAATTGAGATCCTTCTGCTTGAACAAGTGCAAGAGTCTATGATGATCAGTAAACACCTCACAAGACACACTATAGAGATAGGGCCTCCAAATCTTCAATGCGTGAACAATGGCAGCCAACTCTAAATCATAAACGGGGTAGTTCTTCTTATTGGGATTCAATTGACGTGAAGCATAAGCAATTACTCTACCCTCCTACATCAAAACACACCCAATGCCGATCCGAGAAGCATAACAATATACAGTATAAGAACCAGAAGCTGATGGCAGAACTAATAATGGAGTTGTGGTCAATGCAGTATTGAGCTTCTGAAAGCTCGCCTCACACTCATCTGACCACCTGAAAGGATCACCCTTTTGGGTCAATTTTGTCAAGGGCAATGCAATAGACGAGAAACCCTGAACGAACCGACGGCAATAACCAGCCAAACCAAGAAAGGTCCAAATCTCTATGGCTAAGGACGATCTGGGCAAACTCTGAATTGCCTCTATCTTCTTCAGATCAACCTGAATACCCTCACTGGACACCACGTGTCCCAAGA
Organism: Nicotiana glauca; assembly: GCA_026770625.1. NCBI lineage: Eukaryota > Viridiplantae > Streptophyta > Magnoliopsida > Solanales > Solanaceae > Nicotiana > Nicotiana glauca. The sequence goes on from MU787266.1 coordinate 43,240, forward strand.
ACGCCACTAAACTGAGCCAAAACTCACACTTGGTGAACTTGGCGTAAAGCTTCTCCTCCCTCAGCCGCTGTAATACAACCCTTAAATGCTCAGCGTGCTCCTCCTGGCTATGAGAGTAGACCATGATATCATCAATGAATACAATAACGAATGAGTTGAGATAAGACCGAAACACGATGTTCATAAAATGCATGAACGCTGTTGGGGAGTTGGTCAGCCCAAAAAACATCACAAGGAACTCATAATGACCATATGGGGCCCTGAAACCTGTGCTAAGAATGTCCGAGTCCCTAATCTTCAATTGGTGATACCCTGACCTCAAAATCAATCTTGGAGAACACCCTCTCTCCCTGAAGCTAGTCAAAATCATCAATACGAGGCAAATGATACTTGTTCTTGATGGTGACTTTGTTCAGTTGCCTGTAATCAATACACATTCACATAGTGCCATCCTTCTTGTCACAAATAGAACTTGTGCACCCCAAGGTGATACACTAGGTCGAATATACCCCTTATCAAAGAGTTCCAGAAGCTACTCCTTCAATTCCTTTAACTTCGCCGGTGCCATATGATACTGGGGAATGGAAATGGGCTGAGTTCCCGGCACCAAATCAATACCTAAGTCAATATCCCTATTCGGCAGCATGCCCAACTGGTCTACTGGAAACAGACCCAGAAAATCTCGTACCATCGGAACTGAATCAATCGTAGGAGACTCTGCAATGACATCCCTCACAAAGGCCAAATAATAAAGACAACCCTTCCCAACCATCCGTTGGGCCTTCAAGAATGAAATCACCCTACAGGGGACATAGTCCAATGAACCTCGCCACTCAATCCGTGGTAACCCTGGCATAGCCAGCGTCACCGTCTTAGTGTGATAGTCCAGAATAACATGACACAGAGACAACCAATTCATGCCCAATATCACATCAAAGTCAACCATACTAAGTAGCAACAGATAAACTCTAGTCTCTGTGAGAAAGCACATGAGAAAATATTCTTGATTAATATTGACAATGATACAATGAGCCCTATATATATAATACATGTCCTACTCCTAATATATATGTGATTAGGGTTATTTACTGTTATTTAACTATCAAACTAACACTCTCCCTCAAGCTGGTGCATATAAATCATATGTACCGAGCTTGTTACATATGTAACTAATACGAGGACCAGTGGGGGACTTGCTGAAAATATCAACAAGCTGATCATTTGACTTCACAAATTTTGTAGCAATATCTCCCGAGAGTATCTTTTCTCTAACAAAGTGACAGTCAATCTCGTTGTGTTCTCTCATGGAATACTGGATTTGACGCAATATGAAGAGCAGCTTGATTATCACACACAAGTCCCATCAGACTAATCTCACCAAATTTCAACTCCTTGAGTAACTATTTTATCCAAATTAGCTCACATGTGGCCATAGACATTGCTCGATATTCTACTTCTTCACTAGACCGAGCAACCACATTCTGTTGCTTACTCTTCCAAGACACTAAATTTCCTCCTACTAAGACACAATATCCAGACGTAGAACGTCTATCAGAAGGTGATCCTGCCAATCAGCATCAGAGTATCAACGATCTGTTCATGGCCTCGATCCTCAAACAATAAGCCTTTGCTTGGAGTTGATTTTATATACCGAAGAATGCGGACAACTGCATCCCAATGACTATCACAGGGAAAATCCATAAACTGACTCACAATACTCACAGGAAAGAAATGTCAGGTCCGGTCATTATGAGGTAATTTAATTTACCAACCAACCGCCTATATCTTGCAAGATCTCTAAGAGGCTCCCCCTGTCCTGGCAGAAGTTTAGAATTCGGATCCATCGGAGTTTCAACAGGTCTACAACCTGTCATTCCCGTCTCCTCAAGAATATCTAAGGCATACTTCCATTGTCAGATCACACTACCAGAGCTAGACTGAGCGACCTCAATACCTAGAAAATATTTTAATCTACCCAAATCCTTAGTCTGAAAGTGCCGAAAGATATGTTCCTTCAACTTACTAATACCATCCTGATCATTGCCGGTAATAACAATATCGTCAACATAAACGACCAGATAAATACAGAGATTTGAAGCAAAATATCGATAAAATATAGAGTGATCAGCTTCACTACGAGTCATACCAAACTCCTGAAAAACTGTGCTGAACTTACCAAACCAGGCTCGATGAGACTACTTAGACCATTGAAGGAGCGGTGCAACTGTCATACAAGGCAAATAGACTCCCCCTGAGAGATAGAACCTGGTGGTTGCTCCATATAAACCTCATCCTCAAGGTCACCATGAAGAAAAGCATTCTTAATGTCCAATTGATATAGAGGCCAATGGAGAACAACAACCATATATAGAAAAAGGCGGACAGATACAATTTTAGCCATGGGAGAGAAAGTATTACTGTAATCGAGTCCAAATATCTGAGTATATCCTTTGGAAATAAGACGAGCCTTAGGTCGATCAACCTGGCCATCTGGACCAGATTTGATTGCATACACCCAACGACAACCAATAGTTGATTTACCCGAAAGTAGAGGAATAAGCTCCCAAGTACCACTCGTATGTAAAGCAAACATATCGTCAATCATAGCATGTCGCCATCCGGGATGAGACAATGCTTACATAGGGATGGAAATAGAGAACAAAGATGACACAAATGCACAATGGGATGACGAGACGATGGTAACTTAAACATAATGGGGATTAGGATTAAGTACGAACTGTATACCTTTTCATAGTGCGATCGGTTGATTAAGAGGAGACAAGTCCGCAATATTAGCAGGGTCAGGTGCAGGACGTGAATCAACTGGGCCTGATACTGGGCGGACAAGTAGTGGAGCTGTAGAAGGTTAAACTGGACTAGGTGGTAGCACTGGAGCTATAGTTGGTGGAACTGGACTAGGTGGTGCTACTGGAGCTATAGTTGGTGGAACTGAAGCTATAGGTGGTGGAGCTACAACTGGAACTATAGGCGGCGGAGCTATGGAGGAAGATGAATGGGAGATAGGGACTAAATCTCCAAAAGAAGGTCAGGAGAATCATATCGATATCCCTATATAAGGAGCCCTATATATATAATATTGACAATGATACAATGAGCCATATATATATATATAATACATGTTCTACTCCTAATACATTTGAGATTAGGGTTATTTACTACTATTTAACTATCAAACTAACAGTCTATAATCCTCCAATATTCACTACACACGACCGGTATACACGGTGCACAATAATAGTACCGCCCACCAGCATAGATATACAGATAGATGAAACTAGAGACTCACGAGTCATGTCTAGATAATGATCAAAATATGACGACACATATGAATAGGTGGAACCAGGATCAAATCATACAAAAGCATCTCGATAAGATACGAAGATAATACCTATGATCACTATGTCTAAAACAATGGCATCTAGTTTGGCAGGGAGTGCATAGAAACGGGCCTGACCGCTACCTGATCGGCCTCCCCCTTTAGGGCGACCCCTAAATGACTGACCTCCACCCAGAGCTTGTTGGGTAGGTGGTGAAGTAATTGGTGTTGAAGTCGAAGGATGACTTTGCTGCTGAGATGAACCTCCTGTAAGGCGGTGATAGTACCTTTTGATATGACCCAAATCTCCACACTCAAAGCAGCCTCTACCATCCACTGGAGACTAAAGGGAGCCTCAAGCACCGGGATACCTGCTAGAAGGCCTCGACATAGATGAACCCTGAGCTGATGGTGCACGAGACGAACTCTGAGCTGGAAAGGCACTAAGAGATGAGTGACCATACATAGAACCGTGAGAACTATGGCCAAACGCTACACCACGGTAAAGTGGGCGGGCCGTTTGAGCATGCCTGTAATGACGACATCTGCCGTGGTGAAACTGTCCTCCTGAAGGAACAACACTAAAGCTTCCTGATCCACGAGACATCTTGGCCTCACTCTCAACCCGCTCCTGACCGTGGACCGACTCTATCTCCCGAGCAATGCAACAACCTCATCAAAGGTAGCACCATACACCCTCCCTCTAATCGTAAGCTCCCGCAACTGAAATGTGAGGCCATCAATGAACCTCCTGATCCTCTCCCTGTCTATGGGAACTAACCAAATAGTGTGACAGTCTAACTTAGAAAATCTCATCTCGTATTGCATCACAATCATATCATCCTGACGCAACCTCTCAAACTGCTTATGCAGATCCTCTCCCTGCTGGTGCATCCACAACTGGGACTTGATCCTGATTTAGGGCAACTGGTGGATCTGCGGGTGCTGTCCTAGCTACTATGTGGGCTACACCTCTACCCCTGCCATGGCCTCTATCGCGACCTCGACCTCGGACGACCCTGACTTGTGGCACTGGTGCCTGTCGGTCCTGCCCATTAGCACGTGTCCTCACCATCTATGAGAGAATAGAATAACAGAAGTTTAGTTACCAGTATCAATATATTCGCACTATAAGAATTCAAGAATGTGATGTTTCCTAAGAGTTCTGCAGCCTCTTAAAGATAAGTACAAATGTCTCCGTACCGATCCACGAGATTCTACTAAACCCGCTCATGACTCGTGAGGCCTATGTAATCTAGACTCTGATACCAACTTGTCATGACCCAAAATTGGCCGCCATGATGGCCCCTATCGTGAAAGAAGGCAAGCCTCAACTTAACAACCAACACAAGAACCATAGGTTTGAAAACATAAACAAACGCATTTAAAAACTGTTTGAAACATAAGAAAATTCCAAAGTGATACAGTCCAACCTAAAACCAGGGTGTCACTGAGTACATAAGCGTCTACTCGGAATACAAACCACTACAAGGTCTAAAGAAAAAACTAAAAAATACATCAAATGATAAAGGATGAGAGTCAGGGCCAGCGAACGCACTACAACTACCTTGATAGTCTCAAAACTCTAGAATACTCGATACGAAACCGCCGCCGTGCACAGAATGGCCTGGATCTGCACACGAGGTACAAGAAATAATGTGAGTACATCAACTCAGTAAGTAACAAGTCCAAACTTTGGACTGAAAGATACTGACAAACTCAACCTCAACAGGTATAACTGAAGTAAATGTGTAGACACGTAGGCATGCTTTCAAGTCGAATATATAGCTCAAAGTATTAAAGTAAATACAGATCTGAATAGTGTAAGGTATACAACTCAGCTAATCTCTACATGCCAATACACAGAATGTATGCAATACACACTGTGCTCCCACTCTCAAGTGCCCAGCCACTCAATACCTATATAGCCATCCGGCCGAGGGAAATCCATCCCGAAACTTATACAAAACTGATTGCAAGTCACCCAATAACAAGGAAAAAGGGCAATCCGACCCCGTGAAGAAATCCATCTCAAGGTATTAAGAACTTCGGACGAATCCATGTCCGGGGAAATCCATCCCTCAATAATATCATGAGCGCTCACTAAGGTGTGTTACAAACTCCCGAATGACTCCTACTGCCCAAACGCTATCATAATCATCAATACAACAGATGCGGTGTACAACCCGATCCCATCATTATCATTCATAACTAGGCTCTCGGCCTCAATCAGTCATCAATCTCTCCAGTCTCATCTACGGGCTCACAATATCATGAAAACGACCCGAAACAATGATATGATGAATCAATAACTAACTAAGACTGAGATATGATATAAAAATACATAAATATGACTGAGTACGGAATATAAATGAAAATAGTGAGATGACAGCAAGAAACGACCATTAAGGGTCCCAACAATGCCAACATAGAGCCTAAACATGACATCTAGCATGATTTACAACTCAATTACTTTATCACATGGTGAAAGCATGGATTTCAACAGAGTAGAGTAACTAAACGGTGCCATGGAGTCACCAAGGACACAATTCTCATGGTGCATGCCTACACGCCCATCACTTGGCATGTGCTTTACCTCAATACCAATCACATAACACATCATTTGGGGTTTTGAATCCTCAGAACCAAGTTTGGAAGCATTACTTACCTCAAACCAAGTAAAATCCTACTGCGCAATGCCTTTGTCTCTCAAATTGGCCTCCAAACGTTCCGAATCTAGCCACAATCAATTACGATCAATATAGGGTAAAAGAACCAATTCCACAAGAAAAATACCAAATTATAGCCAAATATTTGAAATCGGCTCAAATCCGGGCCCCGAACCCATGTCTCGAAATCCAACAAAAGTCACAAAACCCCAAACCCAATCCCTCACGAGTCTAACCATACCAAATTTACTCAAATTCGACAACAAAATCTCATTCAAAACCTCAAAATTCCATTTCAAGAACACCTCAACTTTCCCCCAATTTTTGCACCCCAAACCACAACTTAGATGATAAAATTAAAGATATAATTATGGGATTTAACCAAAACCAAGTGAGAAACACTTACCCCAATCAACTCTACGAAAATCCATTCAAAAATCGCCCAAATTCGTGATCTCTAGCTCAAAATATGAAAATGAGCTCAAACCCTCGATTTTGTATTTTACACTGCCTGCCTAGATTTCCTTCTTCGCGAATGCGACCGTCCTCTCGCGTTCGTGTAGACCAACTTGTCTGCCTCTCTGCTTTTGTGAACGCAACAGATGCCTCATGAACGTGAAGCTTTACTAGCTCAAACCTTCATGAATGCTTTCACCAGCTCACGAACGCATAGAACAAGGACTTGGGGTCTCTAACTGCCTCACTCCTCTTCGCGAACGCGACCCTGCTCCCGCGTTCGCAATGCACACGTGGACTACAACTTTGCGTTCGCGCCCTCTCCTTCGCGAATGTGAATAATGAATCTCACCACTCAGAAAACAATCTTCGCGAACGCGTAAGAGGAACTAGAAAAATGCAGTAGCAGATATCAACAGTTTCACCAAGGCTAAAATGATCCGTAGTCCATCAGAAACTCACCCGAGGCCTTCGAGACCTCAACCAAACATACCAACATGTCCCATAACAATATACAAACTTAGTTGAACCTTCGAATTACTCAAAAAAATCATCAAAACACCAAATTACCCAGATTCAAGCCTAAAGAACTTCTAAACTTCCAGACAAAAGATACCGGAACCTACCAAACCACATCCGAATGACCTCAAATTGTGCACAAAAGTAAGAAATGACACCACAAACCTACTCCAACTTCCGGAAATCCAATCCTCACATGATATCAAAATTTCCATTGCAGGCCAAAATCACCAAATTCTAACTTTCGCAAATTCAAGCCTAGTTCTACCATAGACCTCCAAATCATATTTCGGATGTGCTCCTAAGTTCAAAATTATCCAACAGAGCTATCGAAACCATCAAAATTCAAATCCGAGGTTGTTACACATAAGTCAACATCCAGTCAAATTATCCCAACTTAAGCTTTCAAATAAGAGACCATGTGCCTCAATTCACTTCGAAACCACTCCGAACTTGAACCAACTAACCCTCTATATCATGATATAGTTGAATGACACAAAAGAATAAAAAAATGGGGAAACGGGGCTATAACTCTCGAAACGACCGGCCTGGTCATTACAATTTGTTCTTGAGAACACCTGGAGGAAACGTTGGCGGCTGGCACTTGAATGATAGGTTATTTAGCTTTCCAAGTGTTAGTTAAAACCTTGTATAATGTTTTATATATGAGAAAGTATGTGTGAACAGAGAGGGACATTACAACTTGCAGCAGCGGCTGTGCCGCTACACTATTGCTAGTTAGTACAATGAAACAACTTTTACAATTATTGAGTTGAATGTACGGCAACTGAGAAACTGATCTTATCTGTTTCCTTATCTGGTTTCTTGAGAATTTGCCCAGACAACTGAGTATGTCTCAATAGGCACAAAGGAAATGATTATATCAGGGTTGCTATCTGGTTCCTAAATGAAGTGTGATAAATCATTAAAACCATAATCGTATAAGTTATAAAATCCAAACTCCTACGTTCCAAATAAAAAAAGCTTTTCTAATAAGTTTTCTATATATACAAATCCACAAGAAAAAAATTAAACATCTAAACACTGTAATAACATAATTCACTCAATTAAGAAATTGCATTGTAACTTAATGTTTTATAAAATTGATGATTAGACAAAAAACTTAACTACGATAATATGGGTCTAGGTCTAAGTGAGTGAACATCCTAAATGTAAAAATCGGATAAATTTCATAGAAGGTCACACAATTATGACCTTTAAAAAAAACCAAAACCACATAAATTTAATCTGTAATAGAAAAATCATAAGTCTTTCATTATACTAACACAAAATTCGCAATACCGGAAACCAACCCTGAACCGACCCTATTCAAAACCCTTCTGCCTTTCGCTAGTAACCAGTCGTTGTTATTTATGATCTGCTAGCGGGCCTCGTTTTACAGCAGTGTGCCCATTATTTTTTGCTTTTCGTTCTTTGCTTGTTTTTTAAAACAAAAATACATTCTAGTTTTCTAATTCTTAGGCGTTTGGACAAAAAGAAAATGTGACATTTAAAAAAAAAAAAAGAATTATTGTAAAGTTAAATTGAAAAATTTATTTAAAATTTAAAACTGTATTTAGATATGCATTTCACTTAAAAAATTATTACTATTTTATGAAAGAAGTATTATTTTACTTGAAAAGTATAAAACCACTTTTTCAAAAGTAAAAATGTACCTTCAAATTTTCAGAAACTCATCTTCAATAATTCAGTTCAATATATAATCAAACAATGCTTCAGAAGATATATACTCTATAAGCTGTCGTGCACGATCTTATACATTTGACAATAGTTTTAATTTGTTCTTTGAGATTTTGATTCCAGGTTAACCTAAGGATGTCAAATTCTCAGTCTGCTCATTTGAATGTTGATGCGAAGTCAGGCCATCACGACATGAATAATAATGTGATGCCTAGTAATAATGTGCCTCTTGTCGATCCCTATGATGTCCCAGCCGCCGACTCGGTAGATGGTAATTCGCAGGTGACCATCAACATCAACTTACCAACGGATCCCGAAAATAGCATTCACGAGGGACCCTGACCAACGGCTCCAAAAGTACCCGAAGGTGAAGGTAATGGAGTGAGCCTGCGTTTGATTTTTGAAATGTTGCAGGCTCAACAAGCGGCGATAGCATAATTTCATAACCAAAGCCACACCCCTAATATGATCGAACTCAAATAGTCCGGGAAACTCGAAGGGACGAACAAGTTGCTATGGAACTGGGTGAATCAGACTCGAGGAAACATTCGAGGTGATGAAGATGCTCGAAGCATTGGCAAAACGGGCGGAGTCAGGCGAGAAAAATAGCGAGGCCAATGATAAGAAGGTGGAAACATACAGATCCCGAGACACCTCTGATATTGAAGAGATCAGATTTCATAAAGTTTATTCAGAAGCTTTTCCCCTGAGCGCAGCACCGAAGCCAATCCTAAAAAGGTTTCAAATACCAGATATTCCTAAGTATAATGGGACCACAGATCAAAATAAGCATGTAACCTTCTATACACGTGTGATCAAAGTGAACGACTTAGAAGACGATGATATTGAGTCGGTGTTGCTGAAAACGTTTGGGGAAATCTTGTCCAAGGGAGCAATCATGGTACCACAACTTGCCTCTGAATTTTATCGACTTGTTTTCTTTGCTTGCATATGCTTTTATGAAGGCCCATTCCAGATCCATCAAGGTCGAGACCAGGAAGTCAGACATTTTAAAGGTCAAATAAAGGGATAACTAAATGCTCAGGGATTTCGTGTCAAGATTCCAGATAGAATGACTGGATTTGCCACTGATTGTACATGATTGTGCCATTCAGTCATTCACGCCAACGTCCACAAAAGCAAAATTTGGTGGGCTACCCAGTGGTCATCTTGGCCGACGTCCACAAATGATATCAATCAAAGATCAGGGTTGAAGACAACCAACTCAGAGTCCCTTCGGGATATGTTTACCTCATCAGAACTGGTGACAGATCTAAGAGAACAATTGATCATGAGCCAAGGTCGGCCCAAGATTGATATCAACCACACAATACAGATCGGAGGGGAGACAGATTTGGGAGCCACCCGACAAAGAAATAGAAGAGAAATGAACCAGGACTGAGCGGTCAGGTCCTGATGAGCAAGAACGGGTTTGATAGGTTGCTCGGGAGTAGGGAAACACCAAGATTATCGGAGTATAATTTCAACGTAGATGCTGCAAGCATAGTGTCAGCCATAGGTTGCATCAAAGATACCAAGCGGCCTTGACTGTTACAGATCTACCCTACCTAGAGAGATACTAATTTGATGTGTAAGAACCACGGTACTCATGGTCATCAGACTGAAGATCACCAACTATTAAGAGAAGAGGTTGCTCGATTGTTCATCAATGGGCACCTTTGAGAATTCCAAAGCGAGTGAGCCAAAAACCAATTCAGAAATAGGGACGCAACCAAACAAGTCGAGCAAGAGAAGCCTTAGCATGTAATCAACATGATCATTGGGGGAGTCAATGTCCCCCTAGGACCAGTGATAAAATGCACTAAAGTGTCTATCACAAGAGAAAAATGCACCCGGGATTACGTACCAAAAGGAGCTATCTCGTTCAGCGACAAAGACACCAAAGGCATCGTACAACCTCACAATAGTGTACTCGTAATATCTATACTTATTAATAAATCTCGGGTTGAGCATTTGTTGATTTATCCAGGTAGCTCGGTCAACATCATCAAATCGAGGGTCGTAGAGTAACTGGGGTTACAGGATCAAATCGTACCGACGGTCCAGGTATTTAATGGGTTCAACATGGCGTGTGAGACCACGAAAGGTGACATAACTTTACCGGTAAACACTATCGGGACCACCCAAGAAACAAAGTTCTACGTGATCAAAGGGGATATAAGGTAGAACACTTTGTTTGGAAGGTTGTAGGTCCACAACATGAGGGTGGTGCCTTCGACCTTATAATAAGCGCTGAAATTTCCCATTCCATGAGGAGTCAAAATGGTGTACGAAGGACCATCGGCCGCAAAGGAAATGTTCGTTATCAATGAACTGATCCTGGTGCCTATGGTTTCAACATAAAAAAACATGGAAAATGACCAAAAAAGAAGAAACTAAATAGAAATCAATGACATCAGCCTCACCCGAGCCGGAAAAATAGAAGGAGCATAAAGTAGATGATGAGGATGATTAAAGTGTCCTGAGATCATTCATAGCACCCGATGACACCGTTGCCACCAAATCGACAATCGAGGACTCGGAGCAAGTTATATTGACCGGGCACCACCGGATCAAAAGGTAAATCTACGCACTGGGTTAACCCCGAGATCAGAAAAAAACTTGTTGATTTTCTTAAATCTTAAGTCGATTATTTTGCCTGGTCCCATTTAGACATGATAAGGATCCCATCGGAGGTAATCACTCACAAGTTAAGCTTGGACCCGAAGTTCCATCCGTTTAAGTAGAAGAGAAGGCCACAGTCCGAGATCAAACATGCATTCATCATGGACGAGGTATCCAAACGTCTGAAAATTGGTTCCATTCGAAATGATAGATACGCGGGTTGGTTAGATAACATAGTGGTGGTGCCTAAAAAAGGAAATAAAACCTAGGATGTGTGTAGATTATAAGGATCTAAAACGGTATGCCCAAAGGACTCTTTCCCTTTGCCTAACATCATCTAATGATCGACGCGACGGTTGGACACGAGATACTCAATTTTCTCGACGCCTACTCTTGGTACAACCAAATTTGGATGGTCCAGAATGATCAAGAAAAGACTTCTTTCATAACTAAATTTGGCACCTATTGCTATAACATAATGCCATTCGGATTAGAGAATGTCAGTGCCACATACTAACGCCTAGTCAATCGAATTTTCAAAGAACATATAGAAAAATTAGTGGAATTTTATATTGATGTGTTGATACCCAATTTTGCCTTCATATCTTTTCAAATAGTATATATATTTTCAAAATCTCATTTTGCATCATTATCTAATTTACAATATTTATACAAATATTTTATAATTTTTCCATGATTTTTAGAGCTTCAAAATTAATTTTCTTGCATTTAAATTACTTAAATATTTATTAGTTACCCCTTTAAATTATTTGTGATGACTTAATCATCTAAATTTTTTATTTAAACCCATATACATGTTTTAAAATATTTTTAATTCATTTTACGTAGTTGTATTTATACTTCTAAGCTATTTACATAATTATGCAATAATGGCCTATATTCTACAAATAATTCTGTTTATTATACTATTTACGCCAAAGTAGTATTTGTTATTTTTATAATATTGAGTTATTATTTTAAAAATAGTTTTATAGCATAAATATTATTTTTACCATTTATAAAACATTTTAATAATTTATTTATTTTTAAAAGGGGTTTCAAGAGCTGGCTCTAAGCAGGCTGATTTCGGACCAAATTTGGCCAAAATCCTTAGCCCTATAGTCCCCCAGCCCAGACCAAACAACCCTTTAATAGACCCGGTACCCGTTTTACAGACCTTCCACATTCATTTTTAAATCCTGGTCATTGATCTCTCAAGATCAACGTCCCTCGTTCACTCTCCCTCTTTTAATTAACCTAGCCCATTTATCTGAGATGGCCACCCTTGAATTCTCTCTATTCTCTCATCTCTCAAACCTAAACCCTAGCCGCCTCACTCAAATCTTTTCTAAATCCGATCAAATCACGGATTCTTTCTGTGATTCTCTTACTTGTACGCGTTACCCCATCGCTACTTATAAGATTATGGTTTTATTTAGTATTTGGCTCACTTTTGGCAAATATCAGTCTTTGAATCAAAGGAGATCGGCTTTATTCTCCAAGATTTGGACGATATTTCATCCTTATACGTTCATAGCAAGGCTGTAAGGCTCAGATTCACCAAAATCTCTGGCCAATTTCTGATCCTAGCAAACTAGGATTTACCCGATTTCTTTTCCTAATTCGATTCTAAATTTATTTCTGCATGTTCTTCTTTCCTTGTTTATGTTAGATTGACTGTATTTCCTTATTTATATGTTGATTTTTATTACTATATACACCCCTGACGTAATCCCTACCTTGTAATCGCCCTAAGAACTATCCCCTAACTCTCACTTATTTGATTTTATCTTGAAATTGAGCTCTTGGCCGGCTGAAAGCCAAGGCCACCATATTCTATTGATTTTCTCCAGTGCAAGCACTACCCGGGTCCATTTCGTGGCCCTTGTGGACTCTGAAGCACTGAGGGTTTGGGATCATTCGTCATTTACCTATAACTGCTGTTGTTTATGAGATTTCCGTTATTAGCTTGTTTGCAACTGGTTAGTGTCCTATACCTTAGTAACTTTACTTCTTTTGCTAGTGTTATGTTCTCTAGTGTTGTTTGGATCTCTCTGAGTTAATTTTGATATTATGCTACTTTGTATACAATTCTGCTTGATCTAGCACCACTCTGTAGTTTCACTAGCTTCAATTTTGTGCAAGTTTGACGTTAACTCACATGAGGATAGCTAGTTGATTCACAAAGACTACCTTGCTTTGCCAAAACCCTTTTGAGACTATGTTCTTTCAAAAATTACTCTCTTCATGTTGAATCTTCCTATGTATAATTTTCTATTTCTCTACAAGTTTTCCGACACTGCTGTCTAAGTGCTTAGCTTAACATGTCAGCCTTAGTGAATGCCCGTTGTAAGTTCCCAGTTTGATTAATCGCACACCTTCATGTTTAAATGTAAACTGGTCTGTTGCTTATCATGACTTAGATCCTCTTAGGGGACCAATGCATGCCCAAAACTCATTGGAGTGTGTCTTTGCTAAGACTTTCATGTACAAACTGCTACTTCTCTAAAATCACCCTATGATTATATGAATTCTATATGGCAATGCTGTTACATTCCTAGGCAGACTTGTTTCTTTAATTTCATATGCTCACTGATCGTTCAAGACTCATAGGGTGAAATCCAACATATGTCTAGTCTGTTCCATCTTTCTTCGTGTGATGCCTGCTTGCCTTATGAATGTTCACCTATTAAATGTAAAACCTTGTGTGATGATTGGTATTTACCTAAATAGTTCACATGTGTAAGCCTTGCAAATTAGTTGTCCTCATTAAGCTCTTATGTTGAAGTTTCTATGTTAAGTCTACATAATATTTACCATGACACTGTTAGATTTCCATGTTCAAACCCCTGCTTAAGGCTCCTTAAGATAGTTCTAGACCAGGCTGATTTCTGAAACTTAGTTTGAAATAATCCTACTGCTCTTAAACTCTGCTTCTGGTGTGATAAACATGATCTTGTCTCATATGTGTATTATATGTTTTATCCAGTTTGAGCATGATCTTGCTTACAATAATTTAATAATTGCCGTTTAAGACTAGTTCTGTTACTTGTGTAGCCGAAGTTAGCATCCCTTAGCTTAATCATTAGTATCGTTTGGGCCTGGTATGTTGGGCCTGCCTTTATTCTTGAGGTTTCCAAAGTATATTGGCTGCGCTTGGAGTTTGGGCCTGCTATCTGCATGAAGTCTTAAGCCTTTTTGAAGACCTCGGATATATTGTTGGGTTATCCTCTATTGTATTTGGCGTGTAATTATATAAAAGTATTTTATAGCATCTAGTAAAATTGAATGATGGGGAAATTAGTAAAAAGGGGTTGGGGTATTCTAATACTATCATGAAAAGGTAGAGAATATGTCTATAGGGTCTATGTGCTCTATTTGTTGTTAGCATGTTTTATTTTTGTACACTGATAGACATCATGCCTATAGGAGTCACGCAAACACTCTACTTAAATTGTCAAAACATGTTAGTTCCGATATCTACCACACATTTTCCCATGTATACTATTCAACACTCTTAGATAACATGTAAATAGGCCGCATCAATGGAATATTTTTACTTACCTAGATATCATGCCTGTGGGACTTCAAATAATCAATTTATCAATTGATCCAATTAATTTTAGTGTACTGCTCATCAAGATATCATGGCTATAGGGTTCTAATACTTTAATCGACTCTTCCTGTTATTTTCTATTATGTTGTCGCCTATTTAAGATGCATGCCTATAAAACTAGTTCTAGTAATTCAGAACTATGATTGTTTTCACTAACTTTTTGTGCAAAACGATTAGATATTAGTCTATAAGACTTGCAACATTCAATTTGCCTTTGCGTTAATCCAGAAATTACTGCACTGCACATGTATTACTGGAATCCAGAATCGCTTAGAAATCATGCTTATAGGATTTGCAATATTTTAATTCGCTTGAACGCTACTTATATATAATATTGGAAATTAGAATCAAGTAGAGATCCTGCATATAGGTCTTGATCAATTTAACATGCCTTGACTCCAAACCTGCCTATCTATAGCAGTCCGTTTAAATAATTTGACCATCGTTAGTATAATCTATAACTTGTCTGCCTAATTGATAGTGTGCGTACGTGTCTAGATGAGGAGGTAAATCTGAGCCTTTGGTGTTGATTATGTGTAGTCCTATTTTTTTTTATTGCACGCCTAGTTTTCTTATTTTGAGTAGCATAAATTGAGTCTAGAACCACCCAAATAGAGGTCCAAAGCCTCCTGCACTATAGACATGGGATGTGTAGTGCACGCATAGGGTATGACTTAGAATTGAATTAAAACGCTTTTAGGTAAATAACATCAGCATAGTAATCGGGTAGCAGGAGATGATAGTATGTGCCCGCTGAATAATATGAGCAACTCCTATCTAAAGGAAGTTACGAAGTATTATTTATATTGCACGAGGTGATCCTTTAGGATAAAAAACTTAGGACCCCCCTTCCTTTTTATATACTTTCTGTTTAAGCTTAGTCATTTAACATATATCAACGTATTTGTACCCTTGTAATCATTAACATTTGTACCAATTCCCAATATTTTATGATAAAACTCTTCGACTTTTATATTTTATTTTGTTTATCTGATAAGCTAGCCTAATTACATAATCCAAATTGTTAAAAGTTTGGCTGGAACCCACAGTTGTGGACCTTAGAGAGTGCCTAATACCTTCTCTTTTAGGTAATTTGAGCCCTTACCCGATCTTTGGTGACACAAATTAGTTAAAATAGAGTTACTTTTCAAATAGGTGCCCTAACGCACCTTAAAAATTGTTAGGTGTCAACTCTTCTCTTTTAATACCTACTTTAAAAGAGTTGTCACACGTCGAAACCCACTTTTGCAAGAATACGAGGGGAGACATGACAATATGTTGGTCAAGTCCCTACGAGTAGAGGGCCGTTTGAAATATTTAAGGGAAACTTTTGACATATTGAGGAAATACAACATAAAGCTAAACCCAGAGAAGTGTGTATTTGGGGTTGGCTTGGACAAGTTTCTTGGATTCATGGTATTGAATCAGGGGATAGAGATCAACCTCAAAAAATAAAGGCCATAGAGGACATCACCGTAGTTGATAATGTCAAGGTAGTACAAAGACTGACTAGGCTGATAGCTGCATAGAGCCGGTTCATGTCGAGATTGCGGATAAGAGTCATAAGTTCTTTCCACTATTGAAAAAGAAGAACAATAGCTCTTGGACTCCGAAATGCCAGCAAGCTTTGAAAGAACTCAACGATACCTATCGGGCCCCCTTTGTTGTACACTCCGAAGATAGATAAACAGTTGTACCTTTACTTGGTGGTTTCTAAGGTGGCAATACGTGGTGTCCTAGTATGGGAAGAAGAAGGTACACAATTTCCTATTTATTATGTTAGTATAACCCTAGGTGATGCCAAAGCAAGTTATCTTCACCTATAAAAATTAGCGCTCGCCTTACTAAGCGCTTCTAGGAAGTTAAAACTGTGCATGCAGTGCAACCCTATATGTTTCCTGACCTCTTACCTGCTGAGATATTTTGTACCTAAGATCGAGCTCTCAGGCACTGGGCAAATAAGCCGTAGAGATTAGCGGGTACGATATGGATTACACACCCTAGACTGCCATAAAATCTCAAATTTTGGCAGATTTTGTTGCAAATTTTACATCGTCCTTGATACTCAAGGTTGGAAGGGAATTTCTACTCACCTCAGGGACTAGCTCAGGGATCTGGACCCTATCCACGGTCAGTGCTGCTAATGCGACTCGGTATCGTATTAAAACCACCTACAGGTAACATAATTAGACAATCTATTAGAACTGTAAAATTGACTAATTGTGAAGCCGAGAATGAGGATATGATTGCATGTTTAGAACTAGCTAAGAGCCTCAGGGCCGAAGTGATTGAAGCCAAATGTGACTCTCTCCTTGTCGTAAATCAAGTTAACGGCACGTTCGAAGTAAAGGAGTAACGGATGCGGAGGTACTTGGACTAATTTTATGTGAGCCTACACCAATTCAAGGAAAGGACTCTATAGCACGTATCTTGGGATCAAAATAGTGAGGTCGATGCACTAGCCAACTTGGGTTCATCTATCGACTCAGATGAATTTGACTCGGGGGCATAGCTGATGAACTCGATGGTGGAATAAGGTCACACCGAGGTAAACTCGACAAATTTTGACTTGGGATTGGAGAAAAAAATACATAGACTACCTGAATACAAGAAAATTGCCATCAGATCCTAAGGAATCGAAAAACTTGCGCACAAAAACTTCTAGGTTCAGTTTGGTTGAGGGGAAATTTTTCAGAAGATCCTTCTTCGTCCCACTAGCTAGGTGATTGGGTCCGGGAGAGACCAAATGCACCATGAGAGAGGTCCACAAGGGCACTTGCGGGAAGCATTTAGTGGCAGAATCTCTGGTTCGAAAATTAGTCAGAGCCGGTTACTAGTGGAATGAAGTAGAGAAAGATTCGGAAGACTTCATACGGAAATGCAATGAGTGTCAAAAACACACCCAAGATTCATCAACCAGGGGAGATAATCACCCGATCCTATCGCTATGGCCGTTTATGAAATATGGGATGGACATAGTCGGTCCCCTGCCAGGGGAACTCAATAAGGCCCAATACATACTTGTGATGACCCGGCCCGTTGTCACGTAAGTTACCGCCCCGTTTCCCCCACATTATATTTCTCTATGCTTCATTATCAGTATTTGAGGTGATCGAGTTGAATTGGATTGGTTTTAGATGGAAATGAGACATTTAGTCTCTTCAAGGAAAGCTTGCTTTGGAAAAGTCAACCGGCAGTTGACTATTTAGTTAGAGGGCTTAGATGTGAGTTCTGGTGGTTTGGTCATCTTCAGGGGATGATGTGTAAATTAGAAGTGCGAGCGGAATTGGTTTTGGAGGTCCGGTGTAGAATTAGGCTTGAATTGGCGAAGTTAGTATTTTGGCGAATTCCGGTTGGTAGGTGAGATTTTGATCCGGGGGTCGGAATGGAATTCCGAGAGTTACTGTAGTTCTGTTAGGTGATTTTGGATGTGTGTGCAAAATTTCATGTCATTCAGAGGATTTTTGGTTGGGGTTTCGATCGAATGTGTGTTTCGAAAGTTTTGAAGAAACTTAGGCTTGAATCCGATATGAATTGGCAATTTTAGTGTTGTTTGATGTGTTTTGATGATTGGAACAGGTTTGTATGATGTTTTGGGATATGTTGGTGCCTTTGGTTGAGGTCCTGGGGGCCTCGGGGTGAATTTGAGTGGCTAAACGAGAGTTTTGAAGTTTGCTTCAGGTCTGTTGTTGTTGTCATTTGGTATTTCCGCTTCTGCGGAAATGGACCGCAGAAGCGGGTGAGGCATCGCATAAGCGGTCGGTGGTATGGTAGAGTAATTCCGCAGAAGCGGACCCTTTTCGCATCAGCGGGTCCGCAAGAGCGAGTGAATAACCGCAGAAGCGGTCTTGGGTAATCCGCAGAAGCGGAAAATGAGTCGCAAAGGCGGAAGTTGGTTTTTAATGAAAATCCGCATAAGCGGGAATTTGGCCGCAGAAGCGGTAGTGGGACCTCAGTAGCAAAAATCGATGTAGGCAGAAGGGTTTTATATTATTATTTCATTCGCGAGTCTATTCACTTTTCCTCCATTGTTAGCCGCCTTAAGAGCTTTGTGGTAGATATTGAATAGGATTTTGACTGGAAGTGATTGGAGGTAAGTCTTGTGACCTAGAAATATCATTTTATTGAAGAATCAACCTTTAATTCTTGGAAAAATTGGGTAAAAATTGAAAGAACTAGGGCTTGGTTTTTGAAATGAAAATTTGGGATTTGAGGGAGCATTTGGGCGCTGATTATGATAAATGTGATATGTGCGGACTCGTGGCGAGACGAGGAGTCCGGTGATGTGAATTTTGTAATTTTTCGAGAAGTGGTCTCGGGGCTCGGGTTTTGCCAACTTCGTGATTTTTGATATTTTTCGAGTCTTTTTGATTGGGTTATGATTCATTAGCCTATTGTGACGTATTCCTTGTGGTTTTGATCAGATTCGACGCACGATGAGGTCAATTCGAGGGGAAAAGGCTTAGCGAGCTAGACTTTTGGCCGGCTAGAGGTGAGTAATGACTTTAAATGATGTCCTGAGGGCTTGAGGCCCCGGATTTGCACAACTTGGTGCTGTCTTGAGATGAGACACGTGTTCAATTCCGAGCGCGGAGTCATTTATGTTTGGGGACTGTGACTTGGTCCAGTCCGGATGATATTTTACCGCGTACTAGCTACGACTTGTTGTTTTTTTTCACTATGATTTTGGCTTGTTGCCATATTTGGGATTATTGACGACTGTTTGAACTTTTTATGAACTATCATCACTGTTTTTCCTCACTATTTGAAATATTATTTGAACTCGGTCCATGTGATTTACACTGTTTCATGAACTCAGCTATATTTTACTCAAACTTGGAGTTTTAACTGATATTTGAACTATATTATTGTTTTACTGATGCCCGAGGGGGATTTGACTATTTTGGACTGATACAGGCCGATGGCCATATGTGAGGGCATGATGAGTGATGTGAGGAGGCTTTCAGGCCTCGAGTGATTGTTGAGGAGGCTTTCAGGCCTCGAGTGATTGGTGAGGAGGCTTTCAGTCCTCGAGTGATTGGTGAGGAGGCTTTCAGCCCACAAGTGTTATGTGAGGAAGCTTTCAGGCCTCGAGTGTATTATGAGCAGGCTTTCAGGCCTCGAGTGATTGGTGAGGAGGCTTTCAGGCCTCGAGTGTTATGTGAGGAGGCTTTCAGGCCTCGAGTGTATTATGAGCAGGCTTTCAGACCTCGCATTGATATTGTTCAGGCTTTCAGGCCTTATTGATAGCACTTGGGCTAAAGGAGCCCCTCCGGAGTCCGCACACCCACAGTGAGCGCGGGTAACTATGTGATTAAGAGTGAGACCGAGGGGCTAATATTGTACTGTGTGATTGATACTGAGCCCGCAGGGTAGGCACTGAGCTGAGAGTTTGATATTGCGCCCGAGGGACAGGTTTCTGAGCATTTATTATTGATTGAGAATAATTGTTTTAACCATTTTCAAAGAGAATTTCTTACTATATTTCACTGGTTTTACTATTTATCTGATTTTTACAACTTGGGATAACATTACTTATGCCTTTATGGGATTCTATGTTCTCAGTCGTTATTTATTTTTATTACTCACTGGGTCGGAGTACTCACATTACTCCCTGCACCATGTATGCAGATACAGGCATAGCTGAGTTCGTTCCTGAGCGCTGATTTTCCTTCCAGACCAGGCGGACCCGGAGAGACGACGTAGCTATCGACGTCCACAGCCCCGTTTCTTCCTTATCATCTGTATTTCATTTATCTTTGGACTATGTTCTTAGATACAGACTTGTAGTATTTCATTTAAACTCTGTAGTAGCTCATGACTTGTGACACCCCGATTACGGGCTGGATTTGAGATGGTATCCTTGTTAGCACTGTTATTCCGCATTAATGGTTAAATTATCCGTGCTTTAGACTTGTTCATGTTAATGATTGTTAAAGAGAAGGTGTAAATACTATGTTGGTTGGCCTTGTCGTCACGAGAGGCGCCATCACGACCAGGTGGGAATTGGGTCGTGACAAGTTGGTATCAGAGCCTAGGTTACTAGGTCTCACGAGTCATGAGCAGGTTTAGTAGAATCTCACGGATCGGTACAGAGACGTCTGTATTTATCCTCGAGAGGCTACAGAACCCTTAGGAAAACTTCACATTGTTGAAATTCTTGTCGTGTGACTTTGTTGATCCGAGAACTAAACTTTTGTTTTCTATTCTCTCGCAGATGGCGAGGACCCGCGCTACAGGACGGGACGAACAACCACCGGTACCACTTACTGAGGGAACTAGAGGCTGTGGATGCGGTCGTGGTCGTGGTCGTTGTCATGGTAGAGGAAGAGCTGCTAGGGCAGCACCTGTTGCTCCACCAGTTGCCCCGGCTCAGGATCAGGCCCCAGCTGCAGACATTCCAGCAGCACATGTTCAGGCACCGACAATGCCCATTGTGATTCCGGGTCTCCAGGAGACCTTGGCACAGATACTATCAGTTTGCACTGGCCTAGCCCAAGTAGTTTCAACCACTACTACAACAGATACTTCTCAGGCAGGGGGAGGTAGTCAAACCCCCGCGGCTCGCACACTGAGCAGGTGGTGCAGGGCTTACTGACACCGGGAGCAGCACCAGCTCAGCCGGTTGTACCAGTTCAGGATTTTGTGGTTCCAGCGATGCCAGATGATGAGCAACGTCATCTCGAGAGGTTCAGTAGGCTCCAACCTCCAGTTTTCAGTTGTGCTCAGGGCGAGGATGCCCAGGGATTTCTTGACAAGTGTCAGCATATGCTTCAGACGAATGGTATTTTGGAGTCCAGTGGAGTAGCATTGACCGTATTTCAGTTCACTGGGGCTGCCTTCACATGGTGGGAGGCATATGAGCGGCGTAGGCCGGCAGTGCAGTGCCTTTATCATGGCAGGAGTTCTCCACTATCTTTTTGGAGAAGTGGGTACCACAGTCTCAGAGAGAGGTGCTGCGTAGGCAGCTCGAGTGGCTTCGACAAGCAGATATAACTATAACCCAGTATGAGGCGAGATTTTCTGAGTTAGCCCATCATGCCTCCTGGATAGTTCCGACCGATAGAGAGATGATCAAGAGGTTTGTAGATGGACTTAACTATCACCTTCGTTTTCTGATGACTTGAGAGAGAGTTCTGGGTATTTCCTTTGAGGAGGCAGTTGGTATTGCTCGTGACATTGAGATGGCTCGCCGTTAGGACAGAGAGGAGAGGGAGACCAAGAGGCCTCGAGGTTCTGGTAGCTTCAGTGGTGCTCCATCTAGGGGTCAGTTCCAGCAGGGCAGAGGTCGTTCATTCAGGCCTCCTCCGTCAGCACGCTCTGAGTATCGTGGGTCATCTTCCGGTCAGGGTCATTAGGGTTATCAGCAAAGTCAGCCATCTCTTAGCACTCTTCCGAAATAGGGTTCATCGCGAGCTCTATCTATTTAGGGTTCCTCCAGACTGAGTGCGTCAGCCAGTCACTTTGGCATGCGAGTTTCCCTTCAGTCCCATTCTCCAGCACCCGGGAGCTGTTATGAGTGCGGGGAGTTTGGGAACATACTGCCTCGACTTCATGATAGTCAGTCTCAGCAGAGGGATCAACCCTCATCTTCTGGACCATCTTCTTCAGCACACGCCCCGCTAACTAGGGGTGAGGGTCAGGCAGCTAGGGGTCGCCCCAGAGGGGGAGGCCGATTGGGTGGTGGTCAAGCTCGCTTCTATGCTCTTCAGGGCCGGTCAGATGCTATTGCTTCGGATGCTGTTATCACATGTATTATTTCAGTCTTCCACAGGGATGCCTCAGTTTTATTTGATCCCGGATATACCTATTCCTATGTGTCTTCTTATTTTGCTCATCATTTGGGTACGACCCGGGGGTGTCTTGTGTTACCTGTTCATGTATCCACCCCGGTGGGCGATACTATTGTGGCAGACCATGTGTATTGGTCGTATTTAGTGACTATTGGGGGTCTAGAGACCCGAGTTGACTTTTTGCTGTTGAGCATGGTTGATTTTGATGTTATTCTGGGCATTGATTGGTTATCTTCATGCCATGCTATTTTAGAATTTCATGCTAAGACAGTCACATTGGCCATACCGGGTGTTCCGAGAATTGAGTGGCGTGGTATGACTGACTATGTTCCCAGCTGGGTGATTTCCTTCCTAAATGCCCAGCGGATGGTTGGGAAAGGTTTCCTATCATATTTGGCTTTTGTGAGAGATGTTGGAGCTTAGATTCCTAGTCTTGATTATGTTCCCATTGTGAGGGACTTCCCTGATGTGTTCCCAACGGACCTGCCGGGCATGCCACCGGACACGGACATTAATTTTGGTATTGATCTGGTGTCGGGTACTCAGCCCATCTCTATTCCTCCCTATTGCATAGCACCATCAGAGTTAAAAGAGTTGAGGGAGCAGCTTTAGGAACTCCTAGATAAGGGGTTTATTCGTCCTAGTATGTCACTGTGGGGTGCACCGGTCCTATTTGTGAAGAAGAAGGATGGCATAATGAGAATGTGCATTGATTACAGGCAACTGAACAAAAGTGACAGTGAAGAACAAGTATCCACTACCGCGTATTGATGATTTGTTTGACCAGCTCCAGAGGGCAAGGGTATTCTTTAATATTGATCTCCGTTCAAGCTACCACCAGCTAAGATCAGGATTCGAATATTGTAAAAATTGCCTTCAGGACTAGATATAGGCATTATGAGTTTCTGGTTATGTCTTTTGGGTTGACTAATGCCCCAGCCACGTTCATGCACTTGATGAACAGTGTATTTCGTCCGTATCTGGATTCATTTGTGATTGTTTTTATTGATGATATATTGGTTTACTCGCGTAGCCAGGAAGAGCACGCTCAGCACTTGAGGGTGGTATAACAGAGATTGAGGGAGGAGAAGCTTTATGCAAAGTTCTCCAAGTGTGAGTTCTGGCTTGGTTCTGTGGCTTTCCTGGGGCACGTGGTGTCTAGTGATGGTATTCAGGTTGATTCGAAGAAGCTTGAGGCGGTGCAGAGTTGGCCTAGACCGACCTCAGCCACAGAGATTCGTAGTTTCCTTGGGTTGGCAGGGTATTATTGCCGGTTTGTTCAAGGATTTTCTTCCATTGCATCGCCCTTGACCAAGCTGACCCAGAAGGGTGCCCCATTTGTGTTGTCGGATGAGTGCGAGGAGAGCTTTCAGAAGCTCAAGACAGCTTTGACCACGGCTCCAGTGTTGGTATTGCCATCAGCTTCAGGTTCTTACACTGTGTATTGTGATTCTTCGAGAGTTGGAATCGGATGTGTGTTGATGCAGGGGGGTAGAATTATTGCATATACATCTCGTCAATTGAAGCCCCATGAGAAGAACTACCATGTACATGATTTGGAGTTGGCTGCTATAGTTCATGCTTTGAAGATTTAGAGGCACTACTTATATGGCGTATCTTGTGAGGTGTATACTGATCATCGCAGCCTCCAGCATTTGTTCAAACAGAAGGATCTTAATTTGAGGCAGCGGAGGTGGCTTGAGTTACTCAAGGACTATGATATTACCATTTTGTATCACCCCGGGAAGGCCAATGTGGTGCTTTGAGCCGAAAGGCAGTTAGTATGGGTAGCGTGGCGTACATTCCAGTTGGGTAGAGGCCCTTTGCAGTTAATGTCCAGGCTTTGGCTTATCGGATGGTGAGGTTAGACATTTCGGAGCCTAGTCGGGTGTTGGCTTGCGTTATTTCTCGGTCTTCCTTGTATGACCGCATCAGAGAGCGCCAGTATGATAATCCACACTTGCTTGTACTTAAGGACAGGGTTCAGCATAATGATGCCAGGGTGGTGACTATTGATAGTGATGGTGTGTTGAAGATGCAGGGCCGGATTTGTGTGCCCAATATGGATGGGCTTCGGGATTTGATATTGGGGGAGGCCCACAGCTCGCAGTATTCTATCCATCCGGGTGCCACGAAGATGTATCAGGATTTGAGACAATACTATTGGTGGAGGAGGATGAAGAAGGATATTGTGGGGTATGTAGCTCGATGTCTCAACTGTCAGCAGGTCAAGTACGAGCATCAGAGACCGGGCGGTGTTCTTTAGCGTATGGTTATTCCTGAGTGGAAATGGGAGAGGATTACTATGGACTTTGTGAGTGGGATCCCTTGGACTTTGAAGAAGTTTGATTCGGTTTGGGTGATTGTGGATCGGCTGACCAAGTCCGCGCACTTCATTCCAGTATGTACTACTTATTCTTCGGAGCGGCTGGCAGGGATCTTTATCTGGGAGATCGTCCGATTGCATGGGGCTCCAGTATCTATTATCTCACACAGGGGTACTCAGTTCATTTCTCAGTTCTGGAGAGTATTTTAGCGGGAGTTGGGTACGCAAGTAGAGTTGAGCACAACATTCCATCCTTAGACGGACGGGCAGTCCGAGCGTACTATTCAGATATTGGAGGACATGTTGCGTGCCTGTGTTATTGATTTTGGGGGTTCATGGGATGAGTTTTTGCCGCTTGCAGAGTTTGCCTACAACAACAGCTATCAATCGAGCATTCAGATGGCTCCGTATGAGGCATTGTATGGAAGGCGATGTAGATCTCCTGTTGGGTGGTTCGAGCCCGGCGAGGCTAGATTATTGGGGACAGAGATGGTTCAGAATGTCGTAGATAAGGTGAAGTTGATTCAGGAGAGGCTTCGTACAGCTCAGTCGCGTCAAAAGAGTTATGTGGACCGGAAGGTTCGGGATGTGTCTTATATGGTAGCTGAAAAGGCCTTGCTGAAGGTTTCGCCCATAAAGGGTGTTATGCGGTTCGGAAAGAAAGGGAAGATGAGTCCGAGGTTCATTGGGCCTTTTGAGATACTTAGGAGGATTGGGGAGGTGGCTTATGAGCTTGCTTTGCCACCCAACTTATCTAGCGTGCATCCGGTATTTCATGTATCTATGCTCCGGAAGTATGTTGGGGACCCGTCTCATGATTTTGACTTCAGCACGATTCAGTTGGATGATGATTTGACATATGAAGTAGAGCCAGTGGCTATTTTGGGTCGTCAGGTTCAAAAGTTGAGGTCAAAGGATATAGCTTCAATGAAGGTGCAGTGGAGAGGTCGGCCCGTGGAGGAGGCTACTTGGGAGACTGAGCGGGAGATGCGGAGCAGATATCCCCACTTGTTTGAGGCTCCAGGTTTGTTTCTCAACCCGCTCGAGGACGAGCGTTTATTTTAGTTGGGGAGGATGTGATGACCCGACCCGTCATCATGTGAGTTACCGCCCCATTTCCCCTACATTATATTTCTCTATGCTTCATTATCGGTATTTGAGTTGATCGAGTTGAATTGGATTGGTTTTAGATGGAAATGAGACATTTAGTCTCTTCAAGGAAAGCTTATTTTGGAAAAGTCAACCGGCAGTTGACTATTTAGTTAGAGGGCTCGGATGTGAGTTCCGGTGATTTGGTCAGCTTTGGGGGATGATTTGTAACTTAGGAGTACGAGCGGAATTGGTTTTGGAGGTCCGGTGTAAAATTAGGCTTGAATTGGCAAAGTTAGTATTTTGGCGAATTTCGGTTGGTAGGTGAGATTTTTATCTGGGGGTCGGAATGGAATTCCGAGAGTTGCAGTAGTTCCGTTAAGTGATTTTGGATGTGTGTGCGAAATTTCAGGTCATTCAGAGAAGTTTTGGTTGGGGTTTCGATCGAATGTGTGTTTCAGAAGTTTTGAAGAAACTTAGGCTTGAATCCGTGTGAATTGACGATTTTAGTGTTGTTTGATGTGTTTTGATGATTGGAACTGGGTTGTATGATGTTTTGGGATATGTTGGTGCCTTTGGTTGAGGTCCCGGGGGCCTCGGGGTGAATTTGAGTGGCTAAACGAGAGTTTTGAAGTTTGCTTCAGGTCTGTTGTTGTTGTCATCTGGTATTTCCACTTCTGCGGAAATGGACCGCAGAAGCGGGTGAGGCATCGCATAAGCGGTCGGTGGTATGGTAGAGTAGTTCCGCAGAAGCGGACCCTTTTCGCATCAACATGAGCGAGTGAATAACCGCAGAAGCGGTCTTAGGTAATCCGCAGAAGCGGAAAATGAGTCGCAAAAACGGAAGTTGGTTTTAAATGAAAATCCGCATAAGCGGGAATTTGGCCGCAGAAGCGGTCCCGCATAAGCGGTAGTGGGACCGTAGAAACAAAAATAGCTGTAGGCAGAAGGGTTTTATATTATTATTTCATCCGCGAGTCTATTCACTTTTCCTCCATTGTTAGCCGCCTTAAGAGCTTTTTGGTAGAGATTGAAGAGGATTTTGACGGGAAGTGATTGGAGGTAAGTCTCGTGACCTAGAAACATCATTTTATTGAATAATCAACCTTTAATTCTTGGAAAAATTGGGTAAAAATTGGAAGAACTAGGGCTTGGTTTTTGAAATAAAAATTTGGGATTTGAGGGGGCAATTGCTCTAATTTTGATAAATTTGATATGTATGGACTTGTGGCGAGACGAGGAGTTCGGTGACGTGAATATCGTAATTTTTTGAGAAGTGGGCCCGGGGCTCGGGTTTTGCCAACTTCGTGATTTTTGATATTTTTTGAGGCTTTTCGATTGGGTTATGATTCATTAGCCTATTGTAACGTATTCCTTGTGGTTTTGATCATATTCGACACACGAGTAGGTCGATTCGAGGGGGACTTTAAATGATGTCCTAAGGGCTTGAGGCCCCGGATTTGCACAACTTGGTGCTGTGTTGAGATGCGCGTTCAATGCTGAGCGCGGAGTCATTTTCTATTGGGGACTGTGACTTGGTCCAGTCCGGATGATATTTTACCGCGTACTAGCTACGACTTGTTATTTTTTTTACTATGATTTGGGCTTGTTGCCTTATTTGGGCTTATTGCCGACTGTTTGAACCTTTTATGAACTATCATCACTGTTTTTCCTCACTATTTGAAATATTATTTGAACTCAGTCCATGTGATTTACACTGTTTCATGAACTTAGCTATATTTTACTCAAACTTGGAGTTTTAACTGATATTTGAACTATTGTTTGAGCTGAGTATTATTGTTTTACTGATGCCCGAGGGGCTTTTGACTATTTTGGACTGATACAGGCCGTGGGCCATATGTGGGGGCATGATGAGTGATGTGAGGAGGCTTTCAGGCCTCGAGTGATTGGTGAGGAGGCTTTCACGCCTCGAGTGTTATGTGAGGAGGCTTTCAGGCCTCGAGTGTATTATGAGCAGGCTTTCAGGCCTCGAGTGATTGGTGAGGAGGCTTTCAGGCCTCGAGTGTTATGTGAGGAGGCTTTCAGGCCTCGAGTGTATTATGAGCAGGCTTTCAGGCCTCGCATCGATATTGTTCAGGCTTTCAGGCCTTATTGATAGCGCTCGGGCTGAAGGAGCCCCTCCGGAGTCTGCACACCCACAGTGAGCGCGGGTAACCATGTGATTGAGAGTGAGACTCAGGGGCTGATGTTGTACTGTGTGATTGATACTGAGCCCGCGGGGCAGGCACTGAGCTGAGAGTGATTTTCCTTCCAGACCAGGCGGACCCGGAGAGACGACGTAGCTGTCGACGTCCACAACCCCGTTTCTTCCTTATCATCTGTATTTCATTTATCTTCAGACTATGTTCTTAGATACAGACTTGTAGTATTTCATTTAAGCTCTGTAGTAGCTCATGACTCGTGACACCCCTATTGCGGGCTGGATTTGGGATGGTATCCTTGTTATCACTGCTATTCCGCATTAATGGTTAGATTATCCGTGCTTTAGACTTGTTCATGTTAATGATTGTTAAAGAGAAGGTGTAAATGCTATGTTGGCTGGTCTTGTCTTCACAAGAGGTGCCATCACGACCAGGTGGGAATTAGGTCGTGACAATACTACTCATAACTGATTTATTTTTCAAATGGATCGAGGCTCAGGCGTCCAAGAAGGTCCATGAGAAATAGGTCATCGACTTCATCTAGGATCACATAATATGTCAATTTGGGATACCGGCTGAGATTGTCTGCGACGACGAATAACAATTCATCGGCAATAAGGTAAGTAAATTTTTTGAAGAACATAAAATTAAAAAATTATTATCAATGCCTTACCACTCTAGTGTAAATGGATAAGTGGAATCAACAAAAAAAAACTATATTCCAAAACTTGAAAAAGAGACTAACCGATTTGAAAGGAAAGTGGCAAGAAATATTTCCAAAAGTCTTATGGGCATAATCGAACGACTTTCAAGTCAAGTATGGAGTGTCACACCTCCTTTTTTCACACACCACCCCCGGGAGGATAGTGTATAAGGGAGTTTTTCCAATTTAAGTGATATTATTCAAAATGGGATTATTTATTCAATTTATTCAGAGTCGCCACTTGGGATAGGTTTGTTTCTGGTGTCCCAAGTCACCGGCTTATTTTAAATCCCAAATCGAGAAAGATTTCGACTTTTCTTTTGAAGTCTGCGAACAAGAAATTCTTGAGTAAGGAATTCTGTTAATCCGCGGGAAGGTCTTAGGCACCTCCGGATTCCGTGATTATAGCACGGTCGCTTAAACTATCATAATTGGTCTATTACCTGATTTTAATACATGTTCTAGCTAATTGTGCAATTTTAAACTTTAACCGCTTTATTACATTATTTTTTAAGGAAAATTGCAACGTTATTTAAAATACGTCTCGAACCACGTCACATAAATGCACCTGCAGTTCTCGACATATTTTATCTAACATTGTTGAAATTTGAATTTGGGTCACATAAATGTGTGCCGGAGTTTAGAAAAGTAAATTATTAAAATAACGCGCCTAAAGCAACTACACGTTTCATGATTATGTTTTCCTAAAATTTGAGATTTGCATGACCATGAACAATTAAGAAATAACTATATAATACCCTCAATATCAATGTCTGAGTATCTAGAATTAAAGGGCTAATTTATTCCATCATTGACCTTAAAAAAAATAAGAAAAAAAACTCAGTAATAATCATTGGCAGAAGTTACTTCTTTAAAATTCAACATTAAGTGGTATTTGTAGAAATTAGAAACATCAAGGAAGTGCAAACCAAATACAGAAATGCAATTCGACGAAGCCCGCGAAAAGAGCATACTAGAACGGCTCAATCAACAACATAACAACAGCCCCATAATACAATAGTTAAACTCAACTTGCTATACCAGTAATCCATTTTTCATCATCTATTTAGAAACTTAACAATCTAACATTTCCCAAACCAAAGTTGTAGTAATTTACGGTCATCAAGTACATAAGTAAACTAATCTCACACATACAGACACAAAGTGAACAAACTGAATAATATCATGATATTCAATTAATCAATTATAACAATTACATTGTGTAAACTAAGCTACATACTTCAACAGCAAAAATCAAACATAGCAAGACCAAATAAAAGCTAAGAACAGCCGCAAATTCGGTAAGCGAAATAGCAGCAAACAAACAATGATCCGATCGAGACCCACGCCGGCGCCAGAAACCTTGAACCCAACTCAAAATCGACTGAACTTGAGTGTTCTTACACAGTTAAAATGAAACTCTGTTCGTCGGCAAACATGGTGCGACGACTACCATTTTTTGGGTGGTTTGGTGTTGCGTTTCAGCTGGTTTTTGAGTGACGTTTCAGCTGCTTTTGGAGCTATTTTTGCTGGTGGTTTGAGGTAGTTTCAAGTGTGTTTGGAGCAGCTTTAATGGCTGCGTTTTTGGATCATTTTAGGTGACGATTTTTATGGTTTAGGGACTATTTTTAGGCCTGGTTCTCAGCTGATTCTGGGATCAGTTTTAATGGAGCTTGGGGGCATTTTCATGAGTGCTATGGGGATGAGTTTGGGGCTTTCTCCTTCATCTTTTGGTTGTGGTTTTTTCTAGAAAGAAAAATGAAGAAGAAGCAGGGAAGGGTGCGCCGTTGTTCTCCTAAAGGGGAGCTCTAAGATCTGATCTCTATCTCTATTTTTTACTTCTCTACCCCCTCTTTTATATATTGCCACGTGTGTGTACATAGTGTGGAAAGAAGAAGAAATTGGAAGAAACCCCTCTTCTCCTAAACGTTTTTTTCCTTCTATTTTTTTCTTTTTCTTTTTCTTTTCTTTTATTTCCTAATAATGATAAAATAAAATTAGTTACGAAATACTATAATATTTATCTAAAATAGGCAATATTAAAAAGAGAACTAAAATTAGCCTATTAGAGCAATTCAAATACTACTCGATATTTACTAAATACTCATAATTTAAAATTACCATAAACCAAGTAAAATATTTTGAAACCAAGTAAAAAAATTATCCTTTTTTTTTTGAAAATAAAATACCAAGACTAATTTTTGTATTTTTTCAAAGATAAAACTAACTAGACCAAATATCAACTAGATAGAATTAGAGAAAATATTTTTTCAGTTTTATTTTTATTTTCTTAAATAAAAACCTACTAAAAGTGAAATAAAGCTTAAAATATGTAGATTAAACTCAAATAATATTTACATACTAAAAAGTAGTGAAAAATCTAAATATGGTAAAAAATTAGGTGTTCACAGCTGCCCCTCTTTGCTCGGAAACACGAAGAGTTTTCGGGCAAAGATAAAGTGAACCATGGGGCAGGCACTGAGCTGAGAGTGATTTTCCTTCCAGACCAGGCGGACCCGGAGAGACGACGTAGCTGTCGACGTCCACAACCCCGTTTCTTCCTTATCATCTGTATTTCATTTATCTTCGGACTATGTTCTTAGATACAGACTTGTAGTATTTCATTTAAGCTCTGTAGTAGCTCATGACTCGTGACACCCCTATTGCGGGCTGGATTTGGGATGGTATCCTTGTTATCACTGCTATTCCGCATTAATGGTTAGATTATCCGTGCTTTAGACTTGTTCATGTTAATGATTGTTAAAGAGAAGGTGTAAATGCTATGTTGGCTGGTCTTGTCTTCACAAGAGGTGCCATCACGACCAGGTGGGAATTAGGTCGTGACAATACTACTCATAACTGATTTATTTTTCAAATGGATCGAGGCTCAGGCGTCCAAGAAGGTCCATGAGAAATAGGTCATCGACTTCATTTAGGATCACATAATATGTCAATTTGGGATACCGGCTGAGATTGTCTGCGACGACGAATAACAATTCATCGGCAATAAGGTAAGTAAATTTTTTGAAAAACATAAAATTAAAAAATTATTATCAATGCCTTACCACTCTAGTGGAAATGGATAAGTGGAATCAACAAAAAAAAAAACTATATTCCAAAACTTGAAAAAGAGACTAACCGATTCGAAAGGAAAGTGGCAAGAAATATTTCCAAAAGTCTTATGGGCATAATCGAACGACTTTCAAGTCAAGTATGGAGTGTCACACCTCCTTTTTTCACACACCACCCTCGAGAGGATAGTGTATAAGGGAGTTTTTTCAATTTAAGTGATATTATTCAAAATGGGATTATTTATTCAATTTATTCAGAGTCGCCACTTGGGATAGACTTCTTTCTGGTGTCCCAAGTCACCGGCTTATTTTAAATCCCAAATCGAGAAAGATTTCGACTTTTCTTTTGAAGTCTGCGAACAAGAAATTCTTGAGTAAGGAATTCTGTTAATCCGCGGGAAGGTCTTAGGCACCTCCGGATTCCGTGGTTATAGCACGGTCGCTTAAACTATCATAATTGGTCTATTACCTGATTTTAATACATGTTCTAGCTAATTGTGCAATTTTAAACTTTAACCGCTTTATTACATTATTTTTTAAGGAAAATTGCAACGTTATTTAAAATACGTCTCGAACCACGTCACATAAATGCACCTGCAGTTCTCGACATATTTTATCTAACATTGTTGAAATTTGAATTTGGGTCACATAAATGTGTGCCGGAGTTTAGAAAAGTAAATTATTAAAATAACGCGCCTAAAGCAACTACACGTTTCATGATTATGTTTTCCTAAAATTTGAGATTTGCATGACCATGAACAATTAAGAAATAACTATATAATACCCTCAATATCAATGTCTGAGTATCTAGAATTAAAGGGCTAATTTATTCCATCATTGACCTTAAAAAAAATAAGAAAAAAAACTCAGTAATAATCATTGGCAGAAGTTACTTCTTTAAAATTCAACATTAAGTGGTATTTGTAGAAATTAGAAACATCAAGGAAGTGCAAACCAAATACAGAAATGCAATTCGACGAAGCCCGCGAAAAGAGCATACTAGAACGGCTCAATCAACAACATAACAACAGCCCCATAATACAATAGTTAAACTCAACTTGCTATACCAGTAATCCATTTTTCATCATCTATTTAGAAACTTAACAATCTAACATTTCCCAAACCAAAGTTGTAGTAATTTACGGTCATCAAGTACATAAGTAAACTAATCTCACACATACAGACACAAAGTGAACAAACTGAATAATATCATGATATTCAATTAATCAATTATAACAATTACATTGTGTAAACTAAGCTACATACTTCAACAGCAAAAATCAAACATAGCAAGACCAAATAAAAGCTAAGAACAGCCGCAAATTCGGTAAGCGAAATAGCAGCAAACAAACAATGATCCGATCGAGACCCACGCCGGCGCCAGAAACCTTGAACCCAACTCAAAATCGACTGAACTTGAGTGTTCTTACACAGTTAAAATGAAACTCTGTTCGTCGGCAAACATGGTGCGACGACTACCATTTTTTGGGTGGTTTGGTGTTGCGTTTCAGCTGGTTTTTGAGTGACGTTTCAGCTGCTTTTGGAGCTATTTTTGCTGGTGGTTTGAGGTAGTTTCAAGTGTGTTTGGAGCAGCTTTAATGGCTGCGTTTTTGGATCATTTTAGGTGACGATTTTTATGGTTTAGGGACTATTTTTAGGCCTGGTTCTCAGCTGATTCTGGGATCAGTTTTAATGGAGCTTGGGGGCATTTTCATGAGTGCTATGGGGATGAGTTTGGGGCTTTCTCCTTCATCTTTTGGTTGTGGTTTTTTCTAGAAAGAAAAATGAAGAAGAAGCAGGGAAGGGTGCGCCGTTGTTCTCCTAAAGGGGAGCTCTAAGATCTGATCTCTATCTCTATTTTTTACTTCTCTACCCCCTCTTTTATATATTGCCACGTGTGTGTACATAGTGTGGAAAGAAGAAGAAATTGGAAGAAACCCCTCTTCTCCTAAACGTTTTTTTCCTTCTATTTTTTTCTTTTTCTTTTTCTTTTCTTTTATTTCCTAATAATGATAAAATAAAATTAGTTACGAAATACTATAATATTTATCTAAAATAGGCAATATTAAAAAGAGAACTAAAATTAGCCTATTAGAGCAATTCAAATACTACTCGATATTTACTAAATACTCATAATTTAAAATTACCATAAACCAAGTAAAATATTTTGAAACCAAGTAAAAAAATTATCCTTTTTTTTTTGAAAATAAAATACCAAGACTAATTTTTGTATTTTTTCAAAGATAAAACTAACTAGACCAAATATCAACTAGATAGAATTAGAGAAAATATTTTTTCAGTTTTATTTTTATTTTCTTAAATAAAAACCTACTAAAAGTGAAATAAAGCTTAAAATATGTAGATTAAACTCAAATAATATTTACATACTAAAAAGTAGTGAAAAATCTAAATATGGTAAAAAATTAGGTGTTCACAGCTGCCCCTCTTTGCTCGGAAACACGAAGAGTTTTCGGGCAAAGATAAAGTGAACCATGGGGCAGGCACTGAGCTGAGAGTGATTTTCCTTCCAGACCAGGCGGACCCGGAGAGACGACGTAGCTGTCGACGTCCACAACCCCGTTTCTTCCTTATCATCTGTATTTCATTTATCTTCGGACTATGTTCTTAGATACAGACTTGTAGTATTTCATTTAAGCTCTGTAGTAGCTCATGACTCGTGACACCCCTATTGCGGGCTGGAT
>MU787266.1:82810-101542 GCA_026770625.1 Nicotiana glauca
TGGAGCAGCTTTAATGGCTGCGTTTTTGGATCATTTTAGGTGACGATTTTTATGGTTTAGGGACTATTTTTAGGCCTGGTTCTCAGCTGGTTCTGGGATCAGTTTTAATGGAGCTTGGGGGCATTTTCATGAGTGCTATGGGGATGAGTTTGGGGCTTCCTCCTTCATCTTTTGGTTGTGGTTTTTATGAGAAAGAAAAATGAAGAAGAAGCAGGGAAGGGTGCGCCGTTATTCTCCTAAAGAAGAGCACTAAGATGTGATCTCTATCTCTGTTTTTTGCCTCTACCCCCTCTTCTATATATTGGCCTGTGTCCCCCCAAAAAGAATATTTTCTGTTTTCTTCAACCAAAAATTGAATTGGAATTCGTGGTGCATGTGAGTTTGATGCTAAGGGGTATGATGAGGCCTATTTTAGTTTCTTTCTTGCTTTAGCCTTTGCTTCATTATTCTTTTTTCCAGGTTTTGTCACGTTTTTTTTTTCTTTTTCTTTTGTTTTATTTCCTAATAATGATAAAATAAAACTAGTTACGAAATACTATACTATTTATCTAAAGTAGGCAATATTAAAACGAGAACTAAAATAATCCTATTAGAACAATTCAAATACTACTCAATATTTACTAAATACTTATAATTTAAAATTACCCTAGACCAAGTAAAATATTTTGAAACTTTTCTTTCTTATCCTTTTTTTGGAAAATAAAATGGCAAGACTAATTTTTGTATTATTTCAAAGATAAAACTAACTAGACCAAATATCAACTAGCTAGAATAAGGGAAAATATTTTTGCAGTCTTCTTTTATATTCTTAAATAAAAACCTACTAAAAGTGAAATAAAGGTTAAAATATGTAGATTAAACTCAAATAATATTTACATACTAAAAAATAGTGAAAAATCTAAATATGATAAAAAATTAGGTGTTCACATGGAGCGACCCCATTCTCTCTAGTCTACGGAGCGGAAGCCTTAATCCTTTAAAAATATGCAACCGAAATGTCAAATGGCGAGGCCATGGCCATGAGCATGGAATTATTGAATGAAAGGCGGGAAGCCACCCTGGTCCGGTTGGCCGCCCGGAAGAAGCAAGTATGGAGGTACTACAATTAAAGATCTAACCTTCAACACTTTTAAGTGGGGACTTGGTGTTGAGGAAAGTAACGCTACACAATAGGAACCCGAACGATAGAAAATGAGGCCCGAAATGGGACGGACCGTATAGAGTTGCCTGATTAACCGGGAAAGGTTCATATAAACTCGAGTGGGGAAACGGTGTACAACTGGAACGTGGTACACTTAAAGTAGTACTACTGCTAAGGTACAAGAATAATTACATTTTTAAATTCGTTATATCATGGACTAACTTGTGCAAGTAATCGGCTGAGGGCAAATATCACTATTAGGTCTGAAAGCACGAGTTGTTCTATTTTTCCCTTGTACCGGTTTTTTCTCGATGTGGGTTTTACGGCAAGGTTTTTAACTAGGTAATAGTAAAATATGCTACCTTAGTTTCGAAGACCGGCCTAAAGCCGGAGTTGCTAATCACCCGCACCAAACCAATAGTATTCGATCCCTCACAAGTTCAACCTCAAATACTGGGGGCCATTGCCCCTACGTTAGGATATTTAGAAGGTGTTGTCACTTAATATTAAAAGCCAAGGCTTTTTAGTTAGGATTCATTGTAAGGGTCAAACTGTCAAATGAGCCGTACCCATGTAGCTCACTCTTGCCATGACACAAGGCTTGTACACCTCCGATTATGTACTCCACATACAAATAATGGAAGAAATATTTGTTTTTTTAATACTTTATCACTATGTGTTTCACACCATCGATTCATCCTTTGAATTACACAGAATAAAAGATGGATCCTAAATCCTAAAGCCCATGGGCTACCCCAATTCACGGAATATCATCCGATAAAAATCGGATGGCCCGTGCGTTCAAATCCTGGAGGCACCAAGCCTATTAGGTAGGGCATGAACATGAAAGGCTATGGCCAGCCTAAAATGGTTCGTAGATGTCTGAAGTTTGTACTTAGAAAGTAAGGCTCTTACGTATGACTAAAACTTGTTAAAAGGTTACCCTCGACAGAACACCATCCTGTATGACTAAAATGATTAATTGTCTTAAAGGCCTTCATTTTTCTATACTAAAATTTCGAAGCCACGAACAATTCGGAGTTACTAACGAAATTGGGCCTCATTCGGGCTTTCGGAAAACGGATGCTCCAGATTACATCTAATTTTGTGCTAAGGCATTAAGAACGATCCACAAATGAAAAATTGCAAATAGATGCTGAAAAGTAAAAGACACAGTGTTGCCAAAGGAATTTTTTTGATATATTTCAAAAAATATTTACAAAGGCACGATAAAACTGCATCAAAACAAACAAAAAAGAAAATATACAAAAGGAAACAAAAAAGGAGATAAGGCCTCTTCGCCTAATCTTCACCGGAGCTCGACTTGACATTGGAATCTTTTGGACCTTCGGGACCTTCAGGCTCGTAAAGCTCTTTTGCCTCGGCCTCAAGCCTCTTGGCCTCTTCAATCTTGATCGACAGATCGAATCCCCGGGAGTGAATCTCTTTGAAGGTCTCCCTCCGGGACAATGCTTTACATACTCGGCCTTCACTATTAAATGGACCTTGTCTATCTCCACATCAGTTTTATATTAGGCCAACATTTCTTCGACCTCAGAGGAATCAATCGAGGTTGCCTCTAACTTGGACTTTAATGTAGTATATTCTCAACCGATGACGTCCCGTTCTGAGATGGCTGAATAAAGTTGTGCTAGGAGTTCGTCATTTAGGCGAGACCACTTGTCGGCCTTATCCTTTTCCACCCGGAGCTGGTCCTTGACCGATGCCAACTCCTTTTTCGTAGCTTCTTTTCGGAGTCCAGGAGGTCCATCTTGCTCCTTAGCGCCTCAGCCAAATTTTTGAGCTCATTCATCTCGCCCTGGATCTGATCAATGAGGTCTATATCTCTTGGACCTGCGAGGTAAACACGATCATTCTTTTATGGTCGAGATCCGCGCTCGAAGCCGGGAATTTCCCCACTAGTTTTGCACTCGAGCTTGGCTTGCCTACCCACGATGACAAGTCCTTTTTCGGGATCTCTAGGTGACCAAACCCAGAATAATCCTCCAATGCTCCCATGTCCATGCCCTCAAAAAATTTTTGAATGCATCGTCTACACCTCGTTCAATCTTGCTTGACTTCTCCTTGTCGGCCTGAGCCTCGTCGAACATAGACCCTTTATGAGATGGCGACTCTGCAATGTAAATGACCTCGACTATTTCCTTTGGTGCAAGGATGGTTTCACGGGAGGCCATGGCCTCTGATTTTCCTTATAGCTCCCGAGCTAAGGAGGGATCGGCCTCTCGGCCACCTTCCTCTGTTTCCACCAATTGATATCCAATTTTTTTCTCATATTTTTTAAACATATATATACTTTCAAAATAGTACTTATACCATCATTTGATTTATAAACAAATACAAGAATTTTTCATAATTGTCTATAATTTTTAAAAAAGGTTTTAAATCAATTTATTCCTATATTTTATTATATAAATACTGATTAGTTGCATCACAAATTATTTTTATTATGATCTTATCCTCTAATTTCATCATTTATACCCAGATTAGGTTTTAAATATTTTAAACATATTTATTGCAATACATTTGCATTTTAAAGGCTAAAATTGCAAATTTTACAATAATAGCCGATATATACCTATAAGTACTTTAATTAAGCAAAAAATAAATTTCTATATTTTTATAGTATTAAATAATTTTTATTACCCATTTTATGCACAAATGATATTTTTGTTATTTATTTATTATTTTTTATAAACTATTTGTTAAATAAATTGGGTATTTAAATTCTGGCCTATATTTTCAATTAAATTTTCGAACCTAAGCTACCCAAACAAATCCAATTACCCTAGCCCAACTACTTAATACTTAGCCCAATTCGCCCGGCCCAAACCAAATAACCCCTAACCCAATACTCGTTTATGCCCCACACAAATCCCTCCATCAATCCTGGACGTAGATCTTTCAAGATCAACGACCTTTATTTGCCTATATTCCTTTTAATTAACTTACCCTCCCCCAAACCCTATCCATTCTTACCAAATGGTCTCCCTTAAACTCCCTCATCTCTTCTCCTCTGAAACCCTAAGCATTGTCTCCCTAATTTCCCTTCGATTCCAAACAGATATGGAATTAATCATTGATCTTCTTTACCTTATTAATCTTGTCTCGCTATTGGCTACTCGTTTATGGCATAACATTAATTTCTTTCCTAACATGGCAAGGGGATTTCCCTCATTCTGGACCAAATCTGATTTGAACCTTCACTCATTTTTCATCTATGTTCATTCTTCGTCTCCTTATGGTATGAATCTCAGAGATTTGGTTCGATTCTTCATTTATCCCAAAGCTAGGGTTCTGATCTTTTCAAGATCTTATATAGTTTTTTCAATTTTGTTTACTATTTCCCCTATATCTATCTATGTGCATTTTGTTGAGATTTTCGTTTTATTTGCCCTAAAATTAAGTCTCAGATCTGTTATGGTTCTTTATTTTTTTATGACATTTTTTCTTCAATGTTTTCCTATATTTGTCTATATGTATGTTATTATTTCGATTAATTTTACTTACCCCTAAAATTAGGGTTTCGATTCTTATTTAATTTTTCCTTACTGATTTTTCTATCTATTTATGATTATTGCCTTTAACCTAAGAGTTTGTGATTCCCAGACCTATTTGATTCCCCAAAATTACTGTGATTGTATATTTTACGTATTTTTGTACTGTTATTCTTGGCTTGCCTTAAATAATATTCTGAGTTTCCTTTTTAATTAGTTGATTGATTACTTCCATGTCTATGTGCCCTAGTTTAATTTTATTTAAACCCCTCCCTTTTTCCCTTTGGAGAAGACTAAGAACTCGAGTATTTCTCACTACTGAAAACTATATACTATATTGTTATTCTATCCTGCTTTGATTCCTGGCCGGCTGGAAGCCAAGGCCAGAAAATCTTCCATTATTTGCTGCAAGTGATGATCATTGTTGCATTATTAAACTTCTTTCTATTTCGTCTGAACTAATAAGTTCTTGAAACTTCCCTACTGCGTCATGTATTCAATATGCTACTGTTATTAGACTCATTGTTCTATGTATTTAGACATGTTTAAACTCAATCAATTAATTGATGAAACCTATTTAAAGTAATTTAGGACTGCTATTTGATATTAATCGTGTTTTGACACTGATTCACCATGTAGACTCATGATTTTATTTCTATGTTTGTTGTCATGTTATTACTTGATCTTCTACTCACCATGTTGTATCCTCTTTGTTAATATTTATTGATAACTTATGTGCCTACTGACTCATGATTGATCTTACATGACTTATCCTAATCTGAATTCTTTATTACCTTTGTGAAGCATGTTTATATATTGGTCTTTATCAGTTGTTTCAAACTTGTTAGTTTCAAGTCTGTTTAGTTTCAAAGTGTTTGTCTTTGTTTTTGTGTGCGATTCTATCTCTAAGTGTACTTCCAAATCCTGTCCTGCGCCCTTCTGAATCCTAATTCTTTACTGGGTGAAAGCCAAAGTAATCTAAGTACTATCCCTTGTTCTTCCTAGTGTAAGCACTGCTCAAGGTCCTTATAAGACCCTCGTAAACTCTGACACACCAGGATTTGATCCATAATTTTCCTTGAATTGGTTCTGATCTTTCTACTCTAGTGTGAACCTTGCCCGGGGTTTGTGAAGCCCTTAGGAACTCTGGCACACTAGAGAATTGGGCTTGGTCTGCTTATTCTTGAAACAAAGGTGATTCAATCACTAGGGTCACTATGAACACTAGCTTTTTGGAGTTATTGTGGATTGAAGGGCCTGGACTATTCATATACTTTTTGGGCCTGCTGCAGGTTTCCTACAAACATTTTATAATTCATTCATATGATTCTTGTCTGTAAAAATTATTTGTAATGACAATTGGGGGGCATAATAAAATTGGAAAATGGGTTTATTTGATATTCTATATAAAATGGGTAGATAACATACCTATAGGTTTTTTCTACTATTATATGTTAGATAACATGCCCATACGTTTTACTTTATGTCTCGAAATTATATGATGAAAACTTGTCTAAATATTTATGTCTTTCATCCCATGTTAGATTCACCTGCCTATAGAGATAACTATCACTTGTGCCAAATATTAAAACTGGATTCAACATGGTATCTTGCTAAGTACCACTAGAAAGCATGCTTATAGGAGTAACTAAATAGTTCTGAGCACTTTTTGTGTTCACTACTGTCAACTGTCAAGAAGATCACATAGATAACATGCCTATAGATTTAAAAGCTTATAATTGTAATCAGTAGACAATTACATAGTCACCTAAAAATTGTTTCTCAAAGACTGCCAGTACAATTAAAATCTAGAATGACATAGAGATCTTGTATATGGACCTAACAACCTTAACTGTTAAAATTGTCGATATGCTAATTTGTTTGTGTGCATTTGCTGCTTAATGTGTGGAAGCTAAAATGAGCCTTTAACTGTTATTGTATGAAAGCCCAACTTGTTTTGTATGTCTCCTAGTTTTACAATTTTGACTAAACTAAGTTGAGTATAGAACCATCCAAAATAGAGGTCCCAATGCCTCCAGGACCATAGGTAAGGGACTAGTTGTGCACGCATAGGATACGAGTTAGAATTGATTAGATCTTTTTTAGGTATATAACATAAAGATAGTAATCGAGTAGCAGGAGATAATAGTCTGTGCCCGCAGAATAATATGAATAACACCCTGTCTTGTGGGAGTTACAAAGTAATATTTATGTTGCACAGGGTGATCCTTTAGGCTAAAAAACTTAGGACTCCCCATCCTTATTAAATAATTCCCTCGCTTCTTTATCATACTAATTCATATAATTGAGTTCGGCCGAGACCCATAGTTGTTCACTTTGAAGAGTTCCTAACACCTTCTCTTCGAGGTAATTCGAGCCCTTACCCGATCTTTGTGAATTGGTCTTCTCTGATAAGTGTATCTTTGTTATTTTGATAT
This sequence comes from Nicotiana glauca, assembly GCA_026770625.1. Lineage (NCBI taxonomy): Eukaryota > Viridiplantae > Streptophyta > Magnoliopsida > Solanales > Solanaceae > Nicotiana > Nicotiana glauca. The sequence goes on from MU787266.1 coordinate 89,905, forward strand.
TACTTGGATATCCCGCTCCTATTTTTCCCTTTAATGCTAAATGAACATCCTTTTCCCCATTTCCCCTGTATATGAACTCATATGCGATTCTTCATTTAATTTGATTACAATATGTGTTGCCCTTTATTCCTTAATTATGTTCACCTAATCCAAACTTTTAATTCTTTCTATATCATGTCTCTCCCCAGTCCTTATCCCTTTATTTACTTTATTATAATTCTTTCATTATGCAGGATAACTTCTTCCTTATTTTTCTTTCTTTTATGTCTTTACGTTTATTCAATACTGCATTTATTGTTTTCAACATGTCAAAATACTTGACAACATGTTATTTTATTTTTGCATAAAGCATGCTTCGCATCGTATTCCACTCGTGCGTATTAATACCAAAGCGACACTTGATGAGTGTCCGTGCTCTTCCTAAAATCACCCTGTAAATTTAGAAAGGCTTATTTACGATAAAACTAGTTGATCAACGGTGCAATCGACGGTTCCATTCCTTTTACCGTCAAGTTGTCCGCTTGAGGGTACCAGTCTAGACTCTTCTAGAAACCTCGTTCTTAAATTAGTTGTGCATGCATCATGTCTAAAGCTAGTATGAGTTATAACGTTGTCCGCACAATAACTCATTAAGACAAACCTTGTCCAAAGTCCTCTGGGATTTCCATAATCCCAATGGACACAATCACGATCTATGCATCATTTGGAGAAAAACATGCCAATATGTTGATCATTAACGTGTAAATAGCTAAATCTAGAGGGGAAAAGGGATAACTTTATTTGTTTGTAGAAAATAAAGTAAGAAGCTCCCAAGTTCGGCATAGTCCAAAACATCCCACCACTGCTGCTGGATTGGTGAAAAGTCTATTGCTGGATATGCGCGACTTGGGAATTTGATCGATGGAGTAAAGAAGGCCGAGCATGGAGAAGGTCCTTCAGGGGCCAAATAGATTAGAAATTATATTTTACTTGCTTTTTAGACTTGTTTTAGGCATTCGTTGTAATAAAGCACATGCCATTAGTGACTCTTTATTATTATTGTCGTTTTATTAGAGATTCATTTTATCTTTCACATTAATGAATTGACGCAGTTATTGGCATCAGTTTTTCTCCAAAACTATATGTCGCTTAGGCCTACCTCGGGCACAATGAGGTCCCCAAGATAGGACGCGAATTTATTCCGCAATACGTGTTTAGATACTGCAAGCAACTTTTTAATACTCCTCACTGACTCGTTTACCTTTTTGTTTTCTTCTTTTCTTGATTTGTTTATTCCCATCCCCTAAGGTTGGTTCGTGCATATTGGCATCGTCAGCATATCATACCAGATCAAGAGGTCCTCCACCACCTCCTCCTCCTCCTCCTCCAAATAATCCTAAGAGAAAGAGAAGTCCAGAATGGATGATACAAGCAACATAAGGAAAGACAATTCCACGCACTAACACAATGCTGAAACTTCAGATGGTCGAAGCACTCCAACACCAAATGACTTGGTTTTGCGACCGGAACAAAAGATATTGGAGTTACAAGAAGAGATTGAGCAGGTATGGAACTTGGCAAACCTCTCCCTTACTCTGAACGTCCCTGAAAACAACCAACAGAACACCAAAAACCTAGCACCTCCCCAAAATACACCGAACCAGCATCCACAAAATCCTCCCGCACCTCACCAATATGTCACACCGCCTCAAAATCCCAAACCTCCACCGGTACCAACTCCTCCACAACATCATCACCAACCAACCCAGTATCCACAAACCACTACCTATCATACTCCTCACAACGCACCAGAACCTATTCCCGGTCCTCAAAACCCAACCAATGACCACCACTACACCCAAATTCCCAGAGTCCATCAAGACCAGTAGGTTTTACACACCTGAGAATTTAGGAGGTGCGAGTAAAGAAGCCGCTCCAAAAAAATCTGTCATTGAAACTGGCCCAGATGATATTTGGAGAAAAGTGCAAGCAAGGGAGTACCCTGTAGTGGATAATTTGAACAAAACTCCTACTCAAATTTCCATTATGTCGTTGCTACAGAATTGTAAGACGCATAGGAATGCGTTAATAAAAGTATTGAATAAAACTTATGTGCCCAACAACTTCACCAGTGGAGAGATGGACAACATGGTAGGGCAAGTATTGGAGAGACACAAGATCACCTTTCACGAAGACGAGCTACCACCTGAAGGACTGAGTCACAACAGGGCAGTGCACATCACAGTACAGTTTGAGGATAAATCATCGTGGGAGTCATAATAGATGGGGATTCAAGCTTTAACATTTGTCCATTAACTACTTTGAAAGTGTTGGGTAAAGATTTCCATGAGAAATAAGCAGAGAGTATGAATGTGAAAGCATTTGATAGGTCTCAAAGGTCCACAATTGGAGAAATCAACCTTTGTTTGCAGATGGGCCCAACTTGGTTCGATGTTGAGTTTCAAGTATTGGACATATCTTGCTACATACAATATGTTCTGGGACGACCTTGGATACATGCCACTGGAGTCATAGCTTCTATACTACACCAGGATGTGAAGTTCGAATGGAATTATCAGGAAGTTATCATTCATGGAGATGGAAGTAATCCCATTTACACCAATCAAACTATTTCGGTTGTCAAGAATAGAAGGAAGTTGGGTGGAGAAATGTACCATCACATCGAGCACATCAATGTACTCGAGAAAGACAAGTGGTGGAGTAATAAGATTGAAAGCATACTATTATGGATAGGGTATGAACCCCGTAAAGGTCTCGGCAAGAATCTCTAGGGTATCACCAAGACAATAAAACCAAGACGTCACGGTACCACCTTTGGACTTGGATATCAATACACCTGGTAGGAGTACGATGATTGGTTGCCGCCACCGCATGGTCCCTATTACCCTCTTGAACAGCCAATACCGTATTTGCACCAGACATTTCAACACAGATGTGATATGGGGATATGAAGAATATGAGGCTTTAGGTTGCCTAATGAACCTATTTCTGGACAATGAAGACATGGACCGCAATGCAATAGTTGAGGAGAAGGAGGAGGAAGACCTTATCATTCCGACCATAGAGAAAGGAGTCGTTCTCAAGAATTGGATTGCTACACCATCCCGGGCCTATCGAGTTCCTGGATAGCCTAGAAATTAGCATGATATATTTTTAAGCAATTTTAAGCATTTAAGACATTTTAAGTATTCTATTTTACACGCATTTTGTTTTGAAATAATTGCTCGAATCATCGAGCCGTACTTGTTTTAATGTTTCTAGATTTATCTAATGCATTGCTATTTTAATATTTATTATTACCTTTTATGTTTTCTCTCTATAGCATTATTATTACTTATCTTGATGAACCGACGACTGTGACAAGTAATGAGACAACACAATATAAGGATAGTGATTCAGAGGAAATAGAAGAAGAAGATATAATCCCTGAGGAAATTTTCAGAGAGGTGGAAAATTTTGAGAATAAGCCTAAGTCAAATTTGGACGAAACTGAGATAGTCAACTTGGGAGATTCTAAAACAGTCAAAGAAACTCGCATAAGCATCCACCTATCACCGTCAGAAAAAGAAGAGAACACCCGTTTCGCAAAAGAATACAAGGACATCTTTGTATAATCTTATGATGATATGACCGGGTTGAGCATATCTATAATAGCTCATGAACTTCCTACCAATCTGATGTGTCCTCCTGTAAAGTAGAAGCTCAGAAAGTTCAAACTAGATATGAGTTTAAAAATCAAAGAGGAAGCCACCAACAAGAACATCAAGAAAATTCTAAGGAGAATGGTATACAACCATAAGCAATGGCATGAGAAATTACCATTTGCCTTATTAGGATATCATACCACAGTTTGAACATCAATCGGAGCAACTCCCTACCTGCTGGTTTACGGTAGTGAAGTTATCATTCCCGCCGAGGTTGAGATTCCTTCTTTAAGAATTATACAGGAAGCAGAACTTAGTGATGCAGAATGGATAAGGAGTCGCTACGAATAATTGACTCTTATCGATCGAAAAAGAATGAATGTAGTATATCATGGTCAACTTTATCTGAACAGAATGTCCAGAGCTTTCAACAAAAGGGTCAAAGCTAGACAATTCACACCGGGGCAGCTAGTGTTAAAACGAATCTTCCCACATCAAGACAAAGCCAAAGGAAAATTTTTGCCCAATTGGAAAAGGCACTACATGGTTCACATGGTACTAACAGGAGGAGCACTCATATTTGCAGAAATGGACGGAGAAGTTTGGAAAAAGCCTATCAAATCGTACGCAGTCAAGAGATACTATACTTAAATTGTTTACATTTCTTCATCTAATGTAATTGAACTACGCTTGACTTGATTCTCATTTAAGAGGGGATATGTAGGCAGCCTTGTGGGTTCGGTCACATCTCAATAAAAATTTCATTTTCCCCACAACCAGAAATGGGGCAGAATTTTGAGAAGGACTCTTAAAATTCCGGAGCAAGTCTAGCCTACATCATCATATGCAAGACAGTCAGAGAATCGGTTAAGTAACTGGGGCAGAATTTTGAGAATTCTGGAGCAAGTCTAGCAAATTTCGTCACATGCAAAATGGTCGATGAATCACTTACTAAACTTGGGCAGAATTTATGAGGACCCTCAAAATTTTAATGCAAAGAAGTCGCAATGTCTCTAAAAGTATCGCAGTCATGAGTTCATATTAAATACCACTATGTTTTCTAAATAACTCTATTTTATCAAATACATGCATATTTTTCGAAAGCTTTATTTCTATGGCAGCCAGATGTTACCCAGGGTAACTCAAACAGGATCCCCAGAGCAAAGCAAAGCAGAGCAAGTAGGCGAAGACACGAACTAAACTTCCACGCAAAACCCACAATTTTTCTTCGGATGCAGGCACAATGAACATGACAGGAGCATTCGCAAATATACACATACCAAAATTACTATCTTCATAACGGCAAGGCTACCAAACGCAAATATATCTCCAGCTAAGAAATATTCCGCTCCTACTTGCCATTTGTCCATTGCAATAGACTAAGCCTTGTCTCAAATCTTGCATGAGGCTAAGCCTTTCCTCCCTAATTGCATAAGCTAAGAATTGCCTTTCCTTGCATGAGACTAAGCCCTGTCTCGAATCTTGCATAAGGCTAAGCCTTGCCTCCCTATTTGCATAAGGCTAAGCACTACCTTTCCTTTCATGAGACCAATCACTGTTTCGAATCTTGCATGAGGCTAAGCCTTGCCTCCCTATTTGCATAAGGCTAAGCACTGCCTTTCCTTGCATGAGACTAAACCATGTCTGGAATCTTGCATGAGGCTAAGCTTGCCTCCCTATTTGCACAAGGCTAAGCACTGCCTTTCCATTGCATGAGACTAAGCATTGTCTCCCTTTCTTTGCATGAGACTAAGCATTGTCTCTCTTCTTGCATGAGGCTAAGCCCTGCCTCCCTATTTGATTAAGGCTAATCACTGTCTTTCCATTGCAGTAGAGTAAGAATTGTCTCCCTTTCTCGCATGAGACTAAGCATTCTCTCTCTTTCTTGCATAAGGCTAAGCCCTACCTCCCTATTTGCATAAGGTTAAGCACTGCCTTCCCTTGCATGAAACTAAGCATTGTCTCCTCTCCTTGCATGAGGCTAAGCTTGCCTCCCAATTGCATAGGCTAAGATCTGCCTTTCCTTGTGAAACACCAAACGTTATACTATCTAAAACCTAGCACTATTTTACCTCTTTCGGGGTTAAGCTCTGTCCCGATCCTATGCAAGACTAAGCTCTGTCTTGTTTTTCTCATGTGATCCATTATCATGTCTCTATCCAAAAGCATCATAGTTCGAAGGCATCAACCTTATAGCTTGAAGACACCATATCATGGCCTAAGGATCTCTCAATACTACACATCATTATTCAAAGGCATCATGGTTCAGAGACATCATTCTCATGGACTAAGGACATCATTTCATGGCCTACGAATCCTTTATCTCACGATTCATGTCCCAGGAAGTCATGGTCTAAGGACATCATCCTCACCGTCTAAAGATAATCTTCATGGTCCCAAGGGAATTTGCATCATGTTTAAACTGTCGTAGTAACCTCTATATATATATATATATATATATATATATATATATATATATATATATATATGCGCGCATCGTGTTTTGAGTTTTTTGCAGGTAACTCAGGAGGTAACTATTCTTCAAACAGGAGAAACATTTGCTCCGATTTCCGCTCATACCATTCACACCCTATCATTATTTCAAAGGTAACCAACTCCCATCAATTTATTCACTTTTACTCTATGACTGTTCAGATATCTGTCCTGTGACACATCCATATCATCTCGAATTCACATTCGTGACTTCGCATAAGTTCATCCGATACTATCTTATTCAAAAGAACACTACCAATACATACGACCATTCCAATAACAATTCCATTGGTTTCGTTTACCGTTGGATCCAGAACTACACATGGATTGATTTTTGTAAAATTAGGGATATGTAGGCAGCTCAGAGACCAGGGTTCAGCCTATAATACTTTTAAATCACTCCATTCGGTCAAAATCGGTCATCATTTCTTTACACCGATAACTCTTTCATCCTTCCCGGATAAAGAGGGACACCTGTTGATACCCAATATTTTCCTCATATTTTTTAAAAGTAAGTGTGTGTGTGTGTGTGTGTGTGTGTACAAGCATTTCATAATTTTCTATAATTTTTAAAAAGGGTTTTAAATCAATTTATTCTTATATTTTATTATATAAATACTGATTAGTTGCATCACAAATTATTTTTATGATGATCCTATCCTATAATTTTATCATTTACATCAGGATTATGTTTTAAACGTTTTTAACATATTTATCGCAGTACATTTGCATTTTAAAGGCTAAAATTGCATATTTTGCAATAATAGCCCATATTAACCTATAATTACTTTATATATTCAAAAAAAACTTTCTATATTTTTATAATATAAATAATTATTTTTAACCATTTTATGCACAAATTATATTTTTGTTATTTATTTATTATTTTTTATAAATTATTTTGTTTATTAAATTGGGTATTTAAATTCTGGCCCCCTATTTTCAATTAAATTTTTGGACCTAAGCTACCCAAACCAACCCAATTACCCCAGCCCGACTACTTAATACCTAGCCCAATTCGCCCAGCCCAAACTAAATAACCCCCTAACCCAGTACCTATCTATGACCGACCTAAATCCCTCCTTCAATCCTTGCCGTTGATCTTTCAATATCAACGGTCCTTATTTGCCCATTCCTTTTAATTAACCTACCCTCACCCAAACCCTAGCCATTCTTACCAAACGAACGCCCTTAAAATCCCTCATCTCTTCTCCTCTGAAACCCTAAGTGTCGTCACCCTAGTTTCCCTTCGATACCAACCAGATATGGAATTAATCGATGGTCTTCTTACCTTATTTATCTTGTCTCACTATGGGCTACTCGTTTATGGCATAACATAATTGCTTTCCTAACATGGCAAGCCGATTTTCCTCATTCCGTACTAAATTTGGTTCGAACCTTCACTCACTTTTCATCTATGTTCATTCTTCATCTCCTTGTGGTATGAATCTCTGAGATCTGGTTTGATTCTTCATTTACCCAAAGCTAGGGTTCAGATCTTTTCAAGATCTATTATAGTTTTTTCTATTTCGTTTAATATTCCCCGTATATCTATCTATGTGCATTTTGTTGAGATTTTTGTTTTAACTGCCCTAAAATTAGAGCTCTGATATGCTACGGTTCTTACTTTTTGTTAATATTTTTTCTTCAATGTTTCCCTATATTTGTCAATATGTATGTTATTATTTCGATTAATTTTACTTACCCCTAAAATTATGGTTTTTATTATTATTTCATTTTTCCTTACTGATTTTGTCTATCTATTTATGACTCTTGCCTTTAATGTAAGAGTCTATGATCCCCAAACCTGTTTGATTCCCTAAAATTACTGTGATTGCATATTTTACGCATTTTATGTACTGTTCTTCTTCGCTTGCCTTAAATAATGTTCTGAATTTCCTTTCCTTAATTAGTTGATTGACTACTTCCATGTTTATATGCTATAATATAATGCAATTTAAACCCCTCATTTTTCCCTCTGGAGAAGACTAAGAGCTCGAGTATTTATCACTCCTAAAAACTATATACTATGTTGTTATTCTATTCTGCTTTGATTCCTGGCCGTCTGGAAGCCAAGGCCAGAAAATCTTCCACTATTTGATGTTGTTGATGATCATTGCTGCATCATTAAGCTTTTTTCTGTTTCATCTAAACTAGTAAGTTATTAAAACTTCCGTACTATGTCACTTGTTCAATATGCTACTATTATTAGACTCATTGCTCTATGTGTTTAGACATGTTTAAACTCAGTGAATTAATTGATGAAACCTGCTTGATTGTGTGTAATTTAAGATTGCTATTTGATATCAATTGTGGTTTGATATTGATTCACCATGTAGACTCAAGATTTTGTTGCTAAGTCTGTTGTCATGTTATTACTTGCCTTGTGCTCACCATGTTGTATCCTCTTTGTTAATGTTTATTGATAACTTATATGCCAATTGACTCATGATTGATCTCACATGAAATATCCTAATCTGAACTCTTTATTGACTTTGTGAAGCATGTTTAGAGATTGGCCTTTATCAGCTTGTTTCAAACTTGTTAGTTTCAAGTCTGTTTAGTTTCAAAGTGTTTGTCTTTGTTTCTGTGTGCGATTCTATTTTTAGGTGTACATCCAAATCTGAATCCCAATTCCTTGTTGGCTGAAAGCTAACGTAATCTAAGTACTATCCCTTGGACTTTCTGGTGTAAGCACTGCTCGGGGTTCTTATAAGACCCTCGTAAACTCTGACACACCAGGATTTGGTCCATAATTTTTCTTCAATTGGTTATGGTCTTTCTACTCTAGTGTGAGCACTACTCGGGTTTCGTGAAGCCCTTGTGAACTCTGACATACTAGAGAATTGGGATTGATCTACTTATCCTTGAAATAAAGGTGAATCAATCATTGGGCTTACTATAAACACTGGCCTTTTGGAGTTATTGTGGATTGAAGGGCTTGGCCTATTCAGATGTTTTTGGGCCTACTGCAGGCTTCCTATAGTCTATAAGCTTTATAATTCATTCATTTGATTATGGTCTGTAATAATTATTTGTAATGGCAATTGGGGTCATAATAAAATTAAGAAATGGGTTTATTTAATATTCTATATAAAATGGGTAGATAACATGCCTGTATGTTTTTCTGCTATTATATGTTAGATAACATGCTCATACGTTTTACTTTACGCCCAGGAGTCGTATGCTAAAATATTTTCTAAATATTTATGTACATCATCCCATGGTAGATTCACCTGCGTATAGGGATAATATTATTTGTGCCAAACATTAAAACCGGATTCAACATGGTGTCTTGCTAAGTACCACTTGAAAGCATGCTTATCGGAGTAACTAAATAATTCTGAATATTTTTTGTTGTCACTACTGTCAACTATCGAGAATATCACATAAATAACCTACCTATAGGTTTAATTGCTTATTATTGTAATTAGTAGACAATTAAATAGTCACCTAGAAATTATAGACTGCCAGTATAATTAAAATCCATAATCACATAGAGATCATGTCTATAGGACTTAACAACCTTAACGGTTAAAATTGTCGATATGCTAATTTGTTTGCGTGCATTTGCTGCTTAATGTGTGGAGGATAAAATGAGCCTTTAACTGTTCTTGTATGAAAGTCCAACTTGTTTTGTATGTCGCCTAGTTTTACAATTTTGAGCAACCTAAGTTGAGTCTAGGACCATCCAAAATAGAGGTCTCAATGCCCACAGGACCATAGGCAAGGGACGGGTAGTGAACGCATAGGATACGAGTTAGAATTGATTAGATCGATTTTAGGTAAATAACATAAAGATAGTAATTGGGTAGCAGGAGATGATAGTTTGTGCCTGTTGAATAATATGAGTAACACCCTATCTTGTAGGAGTTACGAAGTATTATTTATGTTGCACGGGGTGATCATTTAGGCTTAAAAACTTAGGACCCCCCATCCTTATTAAATAATTCCCCGGCTTTTTTATCAGACTAATTCACATAATTAAGTTCAGACGGGACCCATAGTTGTGGACCTCGAAGAGTGCCTAACACATTCCATTCGAAGTAACATTGATCCCTTACCCGATCTTTGGTGACGCAAACTAGTTAAATAGAGTTATATGCAAATAGGTTCTCTAATACACCTTAATCCGTTAGGTGGTGACTCTCTCTTTTAAAACCCTTCCTTAAAAGAGTTGTCAACCTCAAAACCCAATTTTGGGAGAAAAAAGGGCGCGACACCGCCTTTTATCTTTTGTCAATGGTCGACCCATGAGAGATGAACTCTAGTTCATCGTCTTTAGGGTAATCCTTGAGCCGAAAGAGGGAGTAGGGGTCCAGTACCCTGGCTTGGGTACTCTTCTTATTGCTTTTTTGGACCCGAACAATTATCCTTTTCTTCTTGACGTTGGTGTCTGGGGAGCCAGAAGATTTCCTCTTTTTCTACTCCTGTGCAGCAGCTATGGGCTATCCCGAAGCGGAGGGTTCAACAATGAGGATGGGACTTCATCCTCGTCCAATGGACGAAGCTTAGTGGTCTTGGGAAAACCTATAAAAGAGAAAAAACTTAACATAAATAAAAGTTAAATATTTAAAGTAAACTTGTTCGGGAGGAGAACTCACCATGAGAATAGGCCTCCCACTTGCCCTTTGAAAGCTTGCACCATTCGTGCTCAAAATATGACATTTGTTTACAGGTCCCCTCGATCCACTCCTTGAATGGACAATGTTGGGAAATTAGTGACACTACACAACGATAGGCACATGTAATTAGAAAAGGATAAAAGAAGTACCAAGTACTCAGGAAGGAATGAGAATTACGGGCTGAGTTCCACTTTTCAAGTGGAATGAGATCTTTGGTTTTCACCTAAGCAAATCTCCCCTGCCAACCTTGATCTAGATCTTCATTGATGCTTGAGAACGAAGCTTTGCTTGCTCGATAGACGAGCTTGATCAACCCCCCTCTTAATACTCTTGGACCGTAGAGATAAAGTAGGTGGTCGAGAGTAAATCAAGGTGCTTCGGTGTTGTTGAACGAAGTGGGGGAGGAGGATTACGATCATCCAAAAAGATGGGTGAATCTGCCCAAGGTAGATCTTGTACCTTTTGCAGAAATTGAGGATTATAGGTCCACTAGGGCATGCATGAAGGGGTAAGTGGAAACACTTAGATACCTCTCTACGTGAGTGGTAATGTCCTCATTGAGCTCAGGGACGACCACTTCCTTGCCCTCCCAGTTGCAGTCCTCCTGAATTGTAGTGAGTGTGTCTTCGGTAACGTAGCATATGTACCTTTATACTCCCTCGCCTCTGTCCTATTGTCACAACCCCAGTTCACCTTCCATGAATATGTCGTGATGGCACCTAGTCCCTATGACTAGGTAAGCCTAACAATGTGGAAGATAAACCAAAATTTGCGGAAGAAAATAAATAAAACTGAACTGGTAAAATAAACAGGGTTTAAGGTGCCGTTCGGCACATACCACAACAATTCTCAAAGCTAACAAAACTTCCCAAAACC
>MU787266.1:101828-113989 GCA_026770625.1 Nicotiana glauca
AAGAAGAAAATACTGCAAGAACTATACTTATTACAGAAAAGCTGGAAAGGGACTCCTCGGTCTGCGGACGTAGCAGATATACCTTGAAGTCTCTACCAATACGCCTCCTTCCAAGGCTGACAGAACTGAACGGGAGTACCTGTATCTGCACAACAAAAATGTGCAGAAGAGTAGTATGAACACACCACGGCGGTGCCCAGTAAGTACTAAGACTAACCTCGATAGGGTAGTGACGAGGAACAGTCAAGGCACCTATCGGTCGATAAACAGTATAATCATAGAATAATGGTAATGACATATGAATATATAAAGAATGCTATGCTACAATTCACAATAAGGGATAAATATAATAATTAACAACAAGAATGTAATAAACAATGATACGAAACGACAGCAAAATCACAACCCAAATCCTAAGGTCACAACACAGCAAAGAAAAGAAACAAGTCAATAATTCATATCATACAATGATGTTCACAGAAGGTCTTATACCAGTCTTTCCACAAATTTCGCCAAGTCTCGGACTAACCACAACTCGCAAAGACCCAGCATCTGAAATCTAACAATTGGCATCATGTGCCCCATCAATCTCATGGTCATACCGACAACTAACTGGCTAACTAGGGTCACTCTCCCAAATATAATGGATAAGCGAGGCGTACCTCCACCCTTAGAAAAAAATCAGGAGCAATTCACTTATAATAGGAGTACTCAGCTACGTGTATGCTTTTGCAAATGTTTCTAACAAAATTCTACCAACCAACAAACATGAAAAAGAGGATGGACCGCACGTACGATATTCCCTCACAAATCCCAAGCGGTAACGTTCATACAGGTAAACAATCCACAATCATAATAGAAATAAATAGGAATGCCTCAACAGGCCATCACAACTCTATACAATCAATCCCTGACATAGCCCACCTTATTTTGCAACGTGTGCAATAAGTAATATAATAGGCACCGCCTTATTTCGCCACACGTGCATAATAATGTCCCACCTTATTCTGCCACATGCACAACCCACATATAATCATATAACATATCCCGCCTTATTACGCCGCATGTGCAAAACATCAATAACAACAATAGCACGGCAAAGACCTCGTGCAACCTTTCAACAACAACCGCACGGCAGAAACCTCGTGCATCACAATATCAACAACCGCACGGCAGAAACCTCGTGCATCACAATATCAACAACCGCACTGCAGAAACCTCGTGCATCAGAATAGCAACAATTTAACAGGGTGGAAATCTGACAAGAATGATAAATGCAGCAGTGTAATAAGGCAAATCAATGAAACAATAATAACTACCGGGATAAAACAGAAACACAGGGTAAACACCACTCAATCTCAAATACTAATGAGGGTCTCCCAGGATACCGTCCTGTAGCCCTCTCCTCAACTGTCCAATGGATCTCCCAGGATACCGTCCCGTAGTCCCAAAATAAAAGTGCAGGGGGATCTCCCGAAATACCGTCCTGTAGTCCCAAAATAAAAATGCAGGGGAATCTCCCGGGATACCGTCCCGTAGTCCAAAAATAAAAGTGCAATCACAGCCAGAAACAAACCAAGGGATAAATATGAAAAACGGAGTAGCAGATAGAACTAGCCTAGCATGCTTCACGTAGTACGATGAAACAACTTAGCAATTAGGCAATTATATCAGGTAGCCATGCTTTCCTAGTCTAACACAAGTAATAGGCTTCAAGTAATATAAAGCAAATAAGAAAGAAAGTTAAATGTTAACAACTTAAGTAAAACAGGATTTTCATCAATCAGCTCAAGTACAACTTCATATTCGGTGATTACAAGGATCTAAGAGACTAAAGGATCAATTTACCACAAATAAATCCGAACACGCACTCATCACCTCGCGTGCAAGGAATACAATCAATATAGAAGACTCAAATCCTAAGGGGAAGTCCCCAACACAAGGTTAGGCAAGATACTGACCTTGAACCGGCTAACATCAACTAGCAAACACGTTCTTGCCACGAGGTTTTGACTCCAAATGGCCCAAATCTAGTCAATTAAATCACACATTGTAAATAATATTGCAAACAACAGATTCCACTATAAAATTTAGAGCTAGGGCGCGAAAATAGATAAAATGACCAAAATGCCACTCCAGCCAACGTCTCGGAATTGAATAATTTTTATATTTTCAGAACCCTCGCACTCTCACGAGTCCAACAATATAAAAATCTCCCAAATCGGAGGTCAAATGCCCATTCAAATCACAATAATTAAGTCTAAGAAGTTTCATCCAATTTTCCACAATTTTGACCTTGAATTCGAATTTTAATCGTGGATTTAACTAGATATTGATAGAAAATAACTAAATGAGGTTAAAGAAATATTACCCACTAATCTTCTCTTCAAAATCCACCCAAAATCACCTTCTCCCGAGCTCCCAATTGATTTTTCAACTTTTGAAACAAACCCTCGGATTATTCTATTTCATACCAGTGATTTCCGCTTTTGCGGTACAGGGACCGATTCTGCGGTCCCGCTTTTGCGAAAAACCAACCGCTTCTGCAATTTCTCTCAATTAGCCGATCAACCGCTTCTGCGGTCCACCAATCGCAGAAGCGAGTTCGTTTCTGCGGAACTTACACCGCTTCTGCGGTTACCAAGACAACACCCACTTTTTGCTCCTGCGGTTACCAAGCCGCTTCTGCGGCTCCGCTTCTGCGGTTCCCAAGCCGCAGAAGCGGAAATACCAGAAGGCCTGCTGCAATTTTCTTCTAACTTCAAAATTTACTCGTTGAGCATCCGAATCACATCCGAGGCCCCCGGGACCTCAACCAATCACACACACAAGTCATATAACCTAACACGGATGCGCTCGAAGTCCCAAATCACATAACACAACATCGAAACGACGAATCAAAACCAAAAATCAAGCTTATGAACTTCCAAGTCTTCAAATAACGAATCTCATGCCGAAACCTATCAATTCAACTCGGAATGACGTCAAATTTTGCAGACAAATCCAAAATGACATAACGGAGCCGTTCCAACTTTCGGAATTGCATTCCAACCCTGATATCCCAAAAGTCAACTGTGGGTCAAACTTCTTCATTTCCAACTTCAACTTTCGCCGAAATGCCTGAACTTACTCTACGGACCTCCAAATCTGAATCCGCGCACGCACCTAAGTCCAAAATTACCATACGAAGCTGTTGAGATCATCCACGGCCAATTCCGCGGTCGTTTACCCAAAAGTCCAATTCCGGTCAACTTTTCACCGTTCTAACTTCCAAAACAAGGTTTCTTCTCTACATTTGACTCTAAACCATCTAAAAGCCGAATTCCACCATGCACGCAAGTCGATACTCATATTTCGAAGCTTTTCCAAACCTTATGCCACCAAACAGGGCTTGATTTCTCAAAACGACCGGTCGGGTCGTTACACCTATTGATAGGAGGCTTTCTCGACTTTGAATTTCTCAATGGAGCAGCCCCCGGGGATAAGGCTCTTCAAAGGAGGTTCCAAGGCCACCTTAGGAACAACCAACATTTGTGGTTGGGTTAGAAGTTGAAGGAAAAGTCTATTGAGGCATAGATTTGGAAGTTCTCGCCGTCGAGTTTTGGAAAATATGAAGATTTGAAGGTGAGGATGAAGGTTTGAAGATGAGGATAGAGATTTGAAGATAAGTATGAAGGTATGAAGGTTAGACTTGAAGATTTAAAGAAGGAGTATGAATATTTGAAGATGAAATTATGGAGATCTAGAAAATAATGTATGAAGGTTTGAAGGGGTTAGAAATAAGTGAAGAATACGAGGGTAAATCAAGGAGCTCTGAAATCGGAAAGTAAAAAAGCAAAAAAGGAGTCAAAGCTTTTATAGAGAAAGGGTAATCAATGCATGACATTTTGCATTTAGGAATGGTCAAATTAGTGGCTGATACGTGTCTAAAATTAGAACAATACGACTGATGGAACGTTTCCCTGACCGTCAACTCGGTTGTAGCTTACAGTAGAAGGAACCAAAGTTAATTTATTATTTCCCGTCGCTTCGACAAATCTACTCTTTAGGAAACGAGGGGACTATCTATGTATGAGTAAAATCGGGGTAGAGATTTTCCCCATTCTCTGATGAGGAAACTAAGGGGAAGCACGACTCGTCAAGATTATAATGGAGGACTAGGAGCCCCTCATATGAACGATGTATATGAGATCGGGCACGGTGGAATAACGTAATCAAACCAAGTATAGCTTCTGGACCTCGAAAAATGCGGAGCACGATTCTGCATGACAAATTGGGGGTCGTAATGTTGGGCCTTAACCGGATACTAAGACGCAAATCCCATTCAATATCAACTGCGGATCGACATTTACCGAAAAAATAAGAGTTTTATCTTATTTAAACTTGTACTAGGATTGAAATTCCCTCACTATATAAAGGGGAAGGTTTCTTTCATTTCAACATATTTTGACACACAAATCAAATTAATAAAAAGTTATTTTTGTCTTCTAGCTATTGTTCAAAGTGTTCTCCAGTTGTTCTCTTCTCTATCCGCGACCGAGCTTGTACAGAAATTTCAATCGAGGACGAATTCCACTGTTCAACCAAAGATTTGATTTGGTCATCACAATGCAATTGGTTTGATCATTTATTTTGTCTTTAACATATTTACCTGTTGACCTTAATTATTCGCATTGAATTAAATCACATATTCTTTGCGTACAAATTTAATTGTTATTATTTTTGGGGCGAACGCATGATTACCCAAATACATAGTTATACGGATTGCTGATTGTACATAATAGAATCTTCTTCAATTAGTAGGAACATTCTACCAGGCCTTGAATACTCGTCTACTTTATAGCTTTTACTTACGTGATAAAATAGGACACTACAATAGTACCGTTTCACCCAAATAATGATGCTTCCATATTTTGTTGAAATGCTTTTTCTGGCTTTAGGTATGTATCATGTACCCAAAATTCTTGTATGGCTTAGATTAATATAGATTCACGTTGGATCATATAGATGAATCTAGCATTTGAATATTTTTTTTACCTTGAAAATGGTAATAACAATTAGATTTAATTTTGTGGTTCTAAAAATATGTGATCTATTTTTATGCTAGTTGTTAGGCGATAAATCCTAAGTGAAAGACTAGAAGATAAGATAAGAGTTTGTAGATAGTGTAGTAACTGAACCGAATGGTTAGAAATCGGGGGCCTCGAGCCTACGTATACAGGGCCTCGAGGTTGAGTCGGATGCCTTGCTAAAGGCAGTCGATGGATAATTAACAGTTATGAGAGCTATGATGGCGGCCCTTTATGATCGATAATGAGCAATAAATTATGAACAAAAGATAGAACACAATGAGTATAAGCAATAAATGATGAACAAAAGATAGAGCACAATGAGTATAAGCAATAAATGTAAACATTAGACAGAAGACAAATGTTCTTGTGTTGAATGTTGTGAGTAGTCCATCCACTACAAAATGGCAAGCGTACCTTTGTATATGAAGGAAAATCCCAATATGACACATGTGTAATTATTACATAAAGTAGCTGGTACAACCACTCAATCAGCCTGGTATAGGCTGTCACTGTTTGTGCAGGCGTTGTCAGAAAAATACCGCTCCTAGGGAACTTCCCTCTTATTTGTGATAACCACTGGTTCATTCTGCCTCGACACCGTGCGTGAAGAACCTTCGAAGGTTTCAAACCCCGAGCTATCCTTCGGGCCCTTCGAGGTGAAATTATGTAATGCCTCACGGACCATGAAATTGGTCTATCCGATTTGAGCTG
This sequence comes from Nicotiana glauca, assembly GCA_026770625.1. Lineage (NCBI taxonomy): Eukaryota > Viridiplantae > Streptophyta > Magnoliopsida > Solanales > Solanaceae > Nicotiana > Nicotiana glauca. Next base: position 107,612 of record MU787266.1, read on the forward strand.
CATACAGATAGTCCCAGTGTTTCTCAAAGTAAAATGAAGAGAAACGATGTCAAGATCTTGCCCCTGCGATGATTCCATCAAAGCAAATAGTTGCGCCCTACCAAATGACTGATATAACAAACTGGGCTTCTAAAGGTCGCGTCCACATAGTCCTCAAAGCCTTTGAATTAATTATAATGGTTAGATGCCCCCTCATCTGCTCCAACCATACATGTTAGGCTTCTATAAATACTTGCTTCTTTGTATCTCCTTTCTACTGCATAATTAGGCTCTCAATCGAGCTTTTCTTTCTTCTTACCTTCCTCTCGTGTTCTTTCCTGAAACGTTATTTTTTGTTTCTTCTTTGTAACCTTTGGCAGTAATGGTGAACACTTCAACTCTTGTCCCTCAGGAAAATGTGCCTTCCTCTTCCATGCACTCCTCCATGGGTAAAACAGAAGCGTCTCCTGGTGCTGGAGTATACGTTCTAGAGGCCTTTGAGACGACCTCTTATTTTATGGTTGAAAGACCTTCTTCGAAGCCGGGGCGATGTGAACCCGTATCTCGATACATAAGTTTAGTAACGGACATCGAAAGGGTGAAAATCGACTACCGCTGGGGAGATGTGGTATTAGTGGAGGTTCCTTCTTGGGAGGAGGTTGTAACGATGTATAAGGCCGACTTCCTCAGTGTTTATACTTATCCATTTACCCTTGGTTCGGCGGTGCCATCCATGCCTTCAATAGATCCCGTGATCCTTGACTTCTACGAATGATACCAAGTACTCTCGGCTAAATTCATCTGTCATTCTGGCATATCGTTTACACGACCAGGTATTATACGAATATGAATAAGGGGATGACTTTCACCCTTGATCATTTGATCAGAATGTACAGTGCATGACTTTTTCGTGGGGGACTGATTAAGCTCCACTACCGGGCCTCGAGGGTGCTCTACGCCTGTACCAACAAGGTTAGGAACGGGGTGTGGATGAGTCTTTTTGTCCGAGTTAGGACTTCAGACTGATCCCTTCAGAGAGGATGACGTTCCCCGAAAGATGGAACATGAAGTATAAGTAAACATACTTAATTAACTCCCTGTTTCTTTCCTTCGGATGCATTTCATCATGAACTGACTTCCTCCGCTGATACAGCTGCTGCGTTGTACCCTAATACAGTTAGGGATCTTTCTGGATAGGTGGCTAAACTGGATGCGATTTGCCTATGCTAAGCTTGTTTTATCCAGGGCTCGATGGGAAGCCAAGGATCACGGTGGGACTTTGTTTTTTGCTGTAGCTCCAATTTTACATAAATTATTGCTAATTATGCTCTTATTCCTCGTGTTTGTTTTGTATTCGGGCAGGTCTGGGGGAGGTCTTCTTGATGAGAGAAACTCTTCCTAGTGAAGCGGGCGCCTCAAATCCCGTCGAAGAGGGGGAAAATGAGGGAGGTCGTTGACGCATTCTCTGGAATCCAAGAAAACTAGAATCAAAGGACCTAAGGAAGGTACCAAAGTTGATTCAATAGCGCTAATTCCAGAGGCGTCGGGGAGCCGCCGAGATGAAGACTAGAATAAACATGATCCCTTGATGGCACCCGAAGGGGGGGGGGGAGGATCTGATTATTTGACATACTGTTGAGTTGGAGGCTTCTGAATCGTAGCTTGGTTCCATTGCCACCCTGCCTCAGGCTGAAGAGGCCTACGACAGTGTATAGAGCGGTATTGTCGAGCCAGTTAATGGCCAAAATTACCCTCGAGCCGAGGTGCTCTTGGTAGGTGATCCGAGGGAGCCTAATTTTGAAGCTCCTCAGAAGTAAGGGATGACCCCGATTGATTCAGTCAGGGTCATTGGGGTAAGTGATTCTCCTATGGAATAGGTTTTTCCTCCGAGGGAGATGCGTGACACCCCTAATACGAAGTTTCCCAATATGGGGACGTTCGCTGGTGATAAAAATATGTTTGAAAATATTTCTTTTTAGCTCGAGGAAAAGCTCGAATCTGACATTTTGCTTGTTTTTAATGAGATTTACAAGCTATGTGAGCAGGTAATCTATTCGTAAATTCTTCTTGGTGCCCTGATAACCTTATTTCTTTCGTGGTTTTAGGCCAAGGTGCTTTATAGTCAAACGTTTGCCAATTTTGAAACCGAGTTGACTCATCATGAGGGCGAGCATAAGAAGCTTACCTCGGAGGCTGATGAGCTTAGGGCTCTTTCTACCAAGAGGGAGGAGGAACTCTGTGGACTTCGGGAGTAATTAGAAGCGGCGTCTTGGGAAAAGGCTCATCTTACTGAACATGTTACATAGTTCCCATTTTTTTTTTGTCTTCATGTGTAACTGACTTCAATGCCTTAATATCTTTTGATCGATTTTTGCAGTTCAAGGATAAAGATGACCTTATGGGGAAGGAGATCGGAGCTAGGGACTCTGAAATTCTCGAACTTAAGCGGCATTTGAGTGAGGTAATCTCTGAAAGAGATGCCCTTCGAGGAGAGGTGGTTTGATCAGGCATTTCCTCGAAAATGCGAGGGCTGAGAGTAGTAAGTATAAGAATCTCCATACTGAGTTGGCTTCTATGCTATCCAAGGTTAAGGATGAGGCCGAGTCGCTCGTGGCCTTGCATAAGGAGGACGTCGCTATTGCAAATGCTCAGGCTCGGAGGGTGTCTGAAAAGGCTGAGTTGCGCCTGACCCGAGAAGTGGGACATGCCCGGTTAGAATCTCAGTGATAGACGATGGAGGATATATACGTGGGGGGCATTGATTTAATCACCGAGATTGAAAGGGTAAAGACCCTAGAAGAGGAAGTTGCGGCCCTACTTCCTTCTGAAGATGAGTCGAGTAGTGATTCGGGAGGTTATGAAGATGGAGGCGAAGTCCATGAAGGGGAGGAGACCGTTGGGAACCGGGAGGTTATGGGTGAAGCTGTTGAAAGCGTACTTTCTAAAGGGGCCGTCAAAGGCATAACTATGGTGATAGATTAAGGTTTTTATTTGCTTTCTGCCTTCGTAAGGGCTCCGGATGTAGGCTTTGTAATCATACATTTATGAATCTTTTTTATATATGTTCAACTCTTTATCTCTTTCTGCTTTCCCATTGAACGACTTGCGAAATTCATTTGGCAATTGATCCGAAGATGTGGGTCTCAAATTTAGACCCTTGGGTTCCTGCTACCTTCTAGCATTTTGCAATGGTCGAAAGTCGATCGTCGAGCATTTTGAAATGGTTGAAATTCGATCATCGAGCATTTTGCAATGGTCGAATGTCAATCATCGAGCATTTCGCAATGGTCGAAAGTCTGTCATTTGGGTTTTGAGCCTCGAGCCGTATTTCGACTTTATCTTACCATCTTTTAGGCTTTTCTAGGTTTATCAACGTGTAAGTCTGTCGTGTCGCTATTTGCACGGACTTTTAAATTCTCACGTGTCCGTTCGGTATGACCTTTTGATGTAAGCTGGCGTCTTAGGCTCTTATGCTTTTTCTTTTGGGCTTGTTCAATTAACTATTTCGGGTTCAGTTTTTCGAGTCAGGTTTCGACTCAAGCTCATCGACCTTAAGTTTTTGAATTTAAGGCTGGCCCTTATGCTCTTATGTTTTAGGTCGGTACAACTTTTTATATGGGCTGTCAGTAGTGGCCATTACGCATTAGGCCGATACGGCCTTTTATATGGGCTGGCGGCAGTGGCACTTATGCATTAGGTCTGTATGACCTTTTATATGGGCTGGCAATAGTGGCTCTTACGCATAGTGTTGGTATGACCTCTAATATAGGCTTTATTTTTCCATCGTTAAGGACTTTTTAAAATTGTGTTTGCCTGACTCTTTGACGGTTCGATAAAAACCTCGATTGTGAGTCATTATATGATGATGAACGAGAATCTCTGGAGGTTTTTCTTGGTGGCAGAGTATTTCGAAGCCAATAGTTTAGAGCTGACATGGTCGAAGCTCTTTTGCCTATGTCGAGGGTAGCCTGTTTAACCGGTTCTTTTAGAATTACTTTCGAAGTAATTGAAGGCCTTTGATTTTATAGCGACGGTCGGGCATCCCCGAGTCACGTTAGGTTGTCTGGTACAGCCTTGTGACCATAGTCATGTGTTTGGCAGAAGCCTTTTAGTCCCCGAATGAAGTAGTTTTCGGCTTCTATATCGAGGGTGTTCCTTTTTAGGGGTCTTATAAGTTCGATATATAGCCTTAACTTTAGATCGGGATTATGACTTTTGTAATAACTTACAAAATTTTACATGCTTACTTGAGGCCTTACAGTTTTGGTTACTCGGTACAAGTATGGTTCATGCCTTGCTTGAGGTCTTACAATTTTTGGTTACTTGGTACAAGTATGGTTCATGCCTTGCTTGTGGTCTTACAGATATTGTCGTTGCCATATATAGGTCTTACGAGACCGAGGTTTCCTACATGGGGTCTTATGGCCTCGAGTTTTTGACAAGTCAATGAGGTGGCAGTTGGCGATAAACCCCGAGACATTGAAGGTTTCTTGACGCCAGTCCCCGAGTTCTAGGGATGCCGGTCCCCGAATGTTCGGGATGCTTTTGATTCTGGGGCTTTTTTTGCAAATTTGACGTTTCCTTGTTAAGGGCTTACAAGTTTGAAGCTCCGAATCGGAGGTCATACGGCTTTGAGTTTTTAACGCCAGTTCCCGAGTGTTCTGGACATTTTTTTGGCTCTGGAGCCATTCTGTAAGCTTGATGTTGCCTCATTGAAGGCTTACGAGTTTGAAGCTCCGACCTGGAGGTCATACGGCTTCGAGTTTTTGACGCCAGTCCTCGAGTGTTCGGGACGTTTTTTGGCTCTGGAGCCGTTTTGTAAACTTGATATTTCCTCATTGAGGGCTTACGAGTTTGAAACTCCTACCCGGAGGTCATACGGCTTTGAGTTTTTTATGCTAGTCCCCGAGTGTTTGGGACATTTTTTGGCTCTGGAGCCGTTTTGTAAACTTGATGTTGCCTCATTGAGGGCTTACGAGTTTGAAGCTCCGACCTGGAGGTCATACAACTTCGAGTTTTTGACGCCAGTCCCCGAGTGTTTCGAACGTTTTTTGGCTGTAGAGTCATGTTGTAAACTTGATGTTGCCTCATTGAGGGCCTACGAGTTTGAAGCTCCAACCCGGAGGTCATATTATTTGAGTTTTTGATGCTAGTCCCCGAGCGTTCGGGATGTTTTTTTGGCTTTGGAGCCGTTTTGTAAACTTGATGTTGCCTCATTAAGGGCTTACGAGTTTGAAGCTCCGACCCGAAAGTCATATGGCTTCGAGTTATTGACGCCAGTCCCCGAGTGTTCGGGACATTTTTTGGCTCTGGAGTTATTTTTGCAAATAAAATACTGAACTCCTTTGAAACGCAAAATTCTTTGACGGAGGGGAAAGTATTCTTTGATTACTTGGTACAAGTATACACGTTCTCGCTGCCCGGGGCTCGGTTATTCTATACGGGCATGGCTCGTTTAGCCGTTTGGCCCGGTATATCATTTTCCTATCAGGAACCTTTTAGCACATCTTGGCTTTTCTGAGGAGTTGAAATTCTAGGGGCGATGCTGATTGAAGAGAAGTCTTGAATACTTGTTGAGTCCTCCTTAGGTAGCATATAGATATTGTTAATAAGGAATTGAATGAGTTTTTCCTAAGTTCGGGGGTTAATCCCGTCCCCAGGTATATCTTCCGATCTGAGAGATGCTTGACCAATACGGCTTGCTCCAGCTCTTCGATAGCTGACTTTGTTGCATCCGATTCTTCAGGGGAAACGAAGGTTCTGAGAGCGAGGAAATCCTTTTCATCATCCTTGAGAGTTTGTTGGCTTTCCAACTCTTCAGAGGCGGAGTGTACATAATTCGGTACCTCTTCATGGACCGCGAACATTTCCTTTGCCGCATGTTGCTCTTCAAATACTGTCTTTATTCTGTCCTTTGTTGGAAACTTCATCATCTGATGCTGGATCGATGGTATCACCTTCATGTTATGCATCCATGGCCTACCGAGAAAGGCATTGTACCTCGCGTCACCTTTAATAACGTGGAATTTGGTATCTCGAACTGCATCGGATATGCTAACCGGGAGGGTGATTTCTCCTTCTGTTGCTTCTCCGGCCATATTGAAGCCGTTGAGGAATCTTGAGGTAGGTATGACCTGACCGAGTAATCCGAGTTGTTCTACCACCATCGATCTAATTACGTTGGCCAAGCTACCTGGGCCCACGAGTACACGTTTAATTTGGATGTTATTTAAGAGAAACGAGATTACCAGCGCATCGTTGTGTGGGTGAGACAGTCTCAAAGTCTTCTTCGCTGAACGTGAGGATGTCCTCGGGTTGGCCCTTGCATTGCCCCAGAAACCTTTATCCACTTGATCGCGGGCCTATGCGGAACGTCTCCCCCCCCCCCCCCCCCCCCCC
>MU787266.1:114799-152862 GCA_026770625.1 Nicotiana glauca
CCCCCCGATAATCATATGAATGATTTGGTGAGGTTTTCCAACTTTGTTTCCCCGTTTGCCTCACTTTCTTCCCGGGTGAGGTTTTTCCGATTGTCTTGTTGATTTTCTCGGCGTATACTCCTGTCGGTGTGGGAACTTACGCCAATGTGTTAAGTGTTGCATGAGGCCATATCGACGGAAATCGGTTCTAGTGCATCCTCAGGGTTTTGTGGTGGTACACCAACACCCGAAACAACCATACTATTTTCTCCATGGTCCCCAAGATTGTTGTTTTCATGCGCATTTACTGAGTTAGATATTTTGATCTGAAATCAATGATCTTGGACAAGAAAAAGTGTGAAAGGTAACTTGCGTTATGTAGTAAACCAGCAAGAAATAATCACTATTATTTTTAGCCCCACGGTGGACACCAAACTGTTTACTTGAAAATGGTAATAACAATTAGATTTGATTTTGTGGATTTAATAATATGTGATCTATTTTTATGCTAGTTTTAGGCAATAGATGCTAAGTGAAAGACTAGAAGATAAGATAAGAGCTTGTAGATATTGTAGTAACCGAACCGAATGGTTAAAAATCGGGGGGCTCGAGCCTGTATATACAGGGCCTCGAGGTCGAGTCGGATGCCTTGGTAAAGACAGTCGATGGAGGATTAACAGTTATGAGAGCAGTGATGGTGGCCCTTTATGATCGATAATGAGTAATAAATGATGAACAAAAGATAGAACACAATGAGTATAAGCAATAAATGATGAACAAAAGATAGAACACAATAAGTATAAACAATAAATGTAAATAATGGAACCAAAGGAATATATTCAAGTTAGAGAGCAGAGAAATGTTCTTGTGTTGAATGTTGTGAGTAGTCCCTCCCCTACAAAATGGTAAGGGTCCTCTTTATATATGAGAGAAAATCCCAATATGACACGTGTAATTATAACATAAAGTAGCTGGTACAACCATTCAATCAGCCTGGTACAGGCTGCCACTGTTTGTGAAGGCGTTGTCAGAAAAATACCGCTCCTAGGGAACTTCCCGCTTACTTGTGATAACCACTGGTTCATTCTGCCTCGGCACCATAAGTGAAGAACCTTCGAAGGTTTCGAATCCCGAGCTATCCTTCGGGCCCTTCGAGATGAAATCACGTAATGCCTCGTCGATCGTGAAATTGGTCTATTCGATTTTAACCACATACAATATTATAGTTTAGAGTTTCGGATTCTGTTACATCCAAATTTGATGTGCTGGGTTGGAATTTATCTGCGTTTATTTAATAAATCTTTTAACATATATACAATATCAGAGCAAAAAATATTTGGTTCAGTTAACCCCATAAACTATATATGGTATACATCTGCTCCTAAGAATAAATGGGACAAGTATTTTCTACTAAGTTATTTTTCATTTTCAAAGCTCAAACTTAAAAAGCTGACAAATTCGCAACTACCAAACTGCATTCCTCGATGATCATAATGAAAGACTTGGTGGTGTTAGGAAATGGACGCAAAGCATCTTTAGTATCAAAAGCTTAAAATAATATATATATTTTAAATTTTAAATATCTAAAAAGGTTATCCACCATTTGCAGCCTTGAGTACGCTTACTAGACTAAACTATAGAAAAGCTTAATATATAGTACTACATAAAAACAATTCTCTACGACAATATGGGCCCTAAGAATTAGTGGAGCTGAAAAAGAGTACCAGAATCTGAAAACAAAGGCAAAGAGAAGATAAGAGAGATTTATTTTTGAATTATTCCATTCCCACTTCACTTTGATATATACAAAAATACGTAGGGCTAATTCTAGTTCTCATTATGCTTTTGAAAAGGAGGCAATAATGGGGGCCCTTATTACTAGCTTTTAATTTTTGAATTGACTGAATGGTCCCTTATGCTTTCCTTGCTTTGAACAATTTGAGTGAATTGATGCCTTCTTCCTAGCTCCTCGTTTAGTTACTTACTAAAATGATTGATCTAAGACATATATATCCTCATTTTTTTGTCTGAGATAACTGATAACTTTTTGAAGTATATGGCGTTCGACTACTACACTTATTAGTAAGCTGATTATGTATAAATCGCAATGGATTAGTATAATTAAACTTATTTGTATAGTAGCTTTGCTTTTCCTTGAAAGAAAATTGAATTCTTGATCAAGTATTGTACTTTCCTCTAGGAATGCGTCCATGCTCGACCAAGAGGGTGTTTGCGTAAGTTAATAAGCTGATAAAAATAAACATATAAATAATTTTTGATTTAGCTACACATTTGGTGAACTTTTATCAAATTATACATATGGTGTATATACGTCACATGAATTAGCGTTAGGCAAATTCTATAGCTAAACATCGAAATTGCTAATCCTACTTAGTAACAAATTACCAATAAATTATTAAAATATTCTATTAATTACGAGCAATTTTGCGACAAATTAACAATAAAGATCATAAATTATCTTAAACACCATTAACAAAATTTATGACTTCACCACTATTCGTAAGGGTTCGAACTTTTTCGGTGTCTCTGAGGGCAGATTCTTCAAACATAGAATGTGACAATTTTATCAATTATTTACCACTACATTCTTTTCTATTTGAGATTTACTTCATAGCTAAGAAATGCAAATCTTGATCAGTCACTGTTATCCAAATAAAAATATTCCTTATTCCCCGTAAAGCAATAAAAGGATGCATGGTCATATATACTCAATCCATAAGGTTCTTCAATTTGAAACAATTTGCCACCCCTTGAAATTAAAGCTAGTAAAGAAAGCTGAACAAGCCAGCACAGAAAGAAAAACCAAACACCATAAAGAAACCCCAACAACCCCCACGTACTAATAACTCTTAAGACATTCCTTCAAAAACACATACACACACACTTAAGAGAAACTTACAAGCTAGTGAACTAAATAGCTCACAGAACATGTATAGATTCAGCAACACAGTGATAGGTTTCTTGAATCTTTTCACACTCTTAGCATCAATTCCAATAATAGGAGCTGGATTATGGATGGCGAGGAGCAGTACAACATGTGAAAAATTCCTTCAAACACCACTCTTGTTTCTAGGTTTCATAATCCTCATAATTTCATTGGCTGGTTTCATAGGAGCTTGCTTCCATGTTGCATGGGCACTTTGGCTATACCTTTTTGTCATGTTATTCATCATAGGGGCATTGATGGGATTAACTGTGTTTGGTTTTGTGGTAACAAGCCAAGGTGGTGTGATTGATGTGCCTGGGAAAGTGTACAAAGAGTATCATCTTGACAATTATTCAACATGGTTGAAGAAGAGAATTAGGGATCCTCAATATTGGATGACTATTAGGGCTTGTATTTTGGGTTCCAAGACTTGTGCTACTGTTATTACTTGGAGTCCATATGATTATCTTACCAAAGACTTGACTCCTATCCAGGTAAATCTTTTATTACTAACAACTTGTACATGTGTTTTTTCTTTATTATTTGACAAATTTGGTGGTCTAATTCTAGTACTCCATATGGTTTATGAAAACTTGATGGTCTAAAATTCAACTTGGTTTATGAAAGTGTCCTTTTCCTTCACTTCTTAAAAAAAAGGAATCGCGTAACTTAGAAAAAGAAATAGGAAACAAGGGTGGTTGTGTCTTCTTAATCAAATACATCCAAGAAACAAATGAAATTATCCTTTCTTTATTTGTTTTTATTTTGTCCTGCTGGAAAAGATCATTTAATCATGAAGAAAAAGCTTTTACCACTTTCTTTATTGCTATTACTATTTGTTTTTGTCACTTCCTCTCTTCTAAGTGGAGGTTGACTAGGGGTGAGGAGAGGATGATTTTTTCTTGGTTGGCGAATCTCTCTTTGCGAATTAGAAGGAAGTGTGTGCCGGGCGGGGGTAGTTGTTGTCGTTGTAGTGTTGAGAGAATAATATCGAAAAGGGTACCAATAAGGAATTTTTATATTCCTGTGCTATATAAGAAACTTTATTACCCTCAATATTTATGGTTTGATTTAATTACACTTAGTATACCAAATTACCAATCATATACCATCTAATTAATGAGCAGTTTTTACTCCTTAATTAAAAGTGTCCATATATCCCACGTTTCTCTATCCCCTAATTCCTAAGACCTGCGCCCTTTTTCCCCTCCCCTTTCTTCCTCTTCTCCATTACTTCTTCTTCTCAAAAAATACAGAGATGAAAATTGCAATTTTGTACGAAATAGTAGGGCTCACGCTTTCCTATTTCTTTTCGGATTCAAAATCATATTCTTATGGTTTTACGATATAGAGCTACTGCCTTTTTGGTATATAAGCAAAAGCAATTCAGGGCTCTCAATTTTTCCGTTGGAGAAGAGAAGCATAAGCCCAACCTCAGGCGTGTCAAATGTTGATGTCCATCTCAAAATTTTATACAATATTTACCTTCAAATCACCCCTGAAACCAATCAATCCCCTACCTCGTCTTCTAACTTTGATTCAAAGATTCAACTTTTAAAGACTAAGCTTCACCCTGAAACCTTAAATTGATTTGTAGTTTTTTTTTTGTAGAAATTTTGTAGGTGAAGAGAAAATTTTGTAGTCAACATTTTTTATAACATAAATTGTAGTATAAATATAGTAATTTTGCAGATACTCTGAAAAATAATACAGCTTTATACAATACTTAAACTGATTTGTAGTTTATTTGTAGTTTTTTTTTTAAGAAATTTTGTAGATGAAGAGAAAATTTTGTAGTCAATATTTTTTTTCAATATAGATTGTAGTTTAATTGTAGTATAAATATAGTCATTTTGTAGATACCCTTAAAAACAGTACAACTTTATGAAATACTAAAACTGATTTATAGTTTATTTTTAGATTTTTTGTCGAAATTTTGTAGATGAAGAGAAAATTTTTTAGTCAACATTCTTTTCAACATAGATCGTAGTTTAATTGTAGTATAAATGTAGTAATTTTATAGATACCCTTAAAAATAATACTGCTTTATACATACTTAAACTGATTTGTACTTTATTTGTAGATAAATGTAGAAATTTTATAGATATTAACATAAAATCAGACTTTCATAGAATTTATAACATAACAATTTTAATCAGCTCCCCCTAATTCCTAAGACCAGCGTCGTTTCCCCCTCCCATGTCTTCCTCTTCTCCGTTCCTTCTTCTTCTAAAAAACTACAGAGATGAGAAACATTTTTTATAATCAGATTTTTCCTACTCAATTGTAGCATGATTGGGATTTTGGACATGATTGAGTGCTGTTGCTGAGGTATTATTTTATATTTTATTATTTTTTTGATTTGCGGATTGAGAACAAAAAAGATGAAGAACAGAGTATCGGCAGTATTGGTTTCTACAATTTGACTTGATTTTGTTGAATAACTGGTCGCTTTTTTGATGTCTGGATTGAGGAAGAAACTCGACGAACTGATTTCTACAACTTGATTTCAGTTTGTTGAAGCTTTTCGTCTTTTTTTTTTATGAATTACGAAAAAAATTCGGGATAGATCATATAAAGGATTTGCGTTCAATTTTGAACTGAAGGTCGCTAAATCAATTAGGATATTCTTTTCTTAATTTTTAGCGCGCCATATTAGGAAGATTCAACTACTATTAATTACTAATTAATGAATGGTATAAAAATTATAAAAAAAATAGTGCACAGGTCGGGTAATTTACAAAATATGCACATAATTGGTAATAAAGTTTCATATATGGTATATGAAAGAAAAAACTCCTATAAATAATGGTGGCAAATAGACAGTTTGGGCGGATTAAAAATGGGTTGGGTACAAAAAAAGTCGCTGGACATAATTCGAAGTTTCCTTATAAAATTGAAATAGAAAAACAAAACGAAATTTTTACCTAGCTATACTATAAAAGAAACCTATTTACTAGCTTTATTTAGATTCCTTATTAATTACTTTATATACCTATATTTACTAGTTTAATACAAAACCATAAAAAAGGAGGAAATGAAACATACCTTAAATATTGGGTATTAGTTACACATAACCCCTCTATATTTAAGATACTCTTCATTTTTCAAAGGATTATAAACCATCATCTGTCTTTGTACTTACCCATCATAAGAAACCCACTAATACCCAAAATTATCACCTCTCTTTCATACAAATCAACCAATATCTCTCTCTCTCTCCCTCGTACAAATCAAAATATGTTCTCTCTAAAATTGTAGCATCCTATATTTCTCTGAATCAATTCCACCAACAACAATTACGAAGCTTCAACTATTGACAAATCTATCAACATTATCTCTAAAGTTGTAGGTGGAAGGGTCCGCCATTAACATACCGGCAAAAAAGTTTCGAAGCTTTGAATTAAATATTCAGATTTTACGAATTTGTGATTTTTTTGGATTGGATATTTTTGAAAACGATTGAAAATATCCTTTGGAGTTTATATCTCAATTTTAAGGTAGATTAATTAAGTTTAAATTTGGTTTTAGGTTGAATTTCTAATTGAAACTCGAGGAAGAAGAAGTTTCGAAATTGTATTACGATTGTATGATAAGTGTATCATAATTGTATCTGAGTTGTATTTGACACGTCAATACATAAGACAATTCTAATACAATGCTAATACTATTAAAATACAATATTGTATCATAATTTAAGTTTAGAGTTGGTTCTAGGTGGATGTTTTAGATTGAAACTTGAAAAAAAATGACGATCAAAGTTGTATCAAAATATAGAACTGTATCATAATTGTATCGCAATTTGTACCTAAAATAATATATGATACAATGCTAATACAAATATAATACGATATTTTATTAGTTTAAGTTTAGAATTGGTTTTAAGTTGTATCATAATTGTATCAAAATTCTATAAGAATACTTCCGGGATTGTATCAAATTTGTATCTGAATAATGAGTAATTGTGAGTTCATGACAAATTTCACAGTTTATATCACAAATATATGATAATTACAACAAGTTAGATACAGTTGTGAAGTATGATACAATTATGTTTTATGCATTGATATATCTGATACAATTCAAATGCAATTATGATACAGTTATCATACAACCCTTGAATATATTTTTCGTTTTTAGTGTTGTTCGGTCTCCCAACAAAAGAACAATGCAATTGATGATTTAATAAGAGAGAAGATGGAGATTTTGGTGTAGATTAAGGGATTTTGATTTTTTTTTTTTAAAGGAGAGAGAAGAGGAAAGGAAAAAAAAGGAAAGGATATAATTGAATCTCTTAAGTGAATGCACTAATAATGAGATGATAGCCTTTTAATGAGAAATCTACACAATTTGTAAGAAAAAACTAGATATTTATTAAAAACTACAAAACATAGAGAATATTTGTAAATAAATTTCTAATATAGTATAACTAGGTAAAAATCCCAAAACAATAACATAACCAATGTTTTCTTTTTTTATTTAAGTCATATGTATTAACAATGCAAAGTGTTTCTATATTTAATTAATATAGTTTAACATACTATAAAATGTCACGAGTAATTACTATTTCTAGCATGTTATCAATTAATTCATACCATAGAAATTTATCTTTATATAAATATTTGGTTGTATGAAATGGCAGTCAGGGTGTTGCAAGCCACCAACAGCATGCAACTATGGATTGACAACATTATCACAGGACCCGGATTGTTACCGTTGGAATAATGACCCGAATTTGCTGTGCTATGAATGTGACTCTTGCAAAGCTGGAGTTCTTGAAGATGTGAGAAGAGATTGGCAAAAGATATCTGTTCTTAACATTGTCATGCTCGTCTTCCTCATTGGTATTTACTCTATTGGTTGTTGTGCTTTTCAAAACACAAAGCGGGCTGTATCCGATTACCCGCATGGCCAAAACCGTATGTCTAAAGTCCGACCCAGATGGGATTTCCACTGGTAAGTCACCTTACATCCTTCACCAATTTTCATCACACTTTTCAGAGTATATACTTGTACACTAATCATATCATTTAGAAAATATCTTTATAAGTAACTTTCTATAAAATTAGGATTCATAAATCATAATTCTAAAATTAAGCTGATACAATAGATAACCTAAGTAGTTAGTTATATTTCATGACAAATGAAGAAAACCAACTAAATGGAGGGTAAAGTGCTTTTATTTAAGGATGTATATTGTCCGATTAAATGAAGTCTTTAAATGTCTTTGACTTAGCTTTATTCCTATTGCTTTTTTGGTTGATAGGTGGAGATGGTGGCACGACAGAAGACGTCAGCTTTATTAGACCAAAAACTTGCCAAACTCTTCGTTTTGTGCACATCGTTCTGTAAAAGTTAATGATCAAAAGGGATGTCACTTCACTTTGTTTTCTCTTCAATCTCAATGAATATTTCAAGGGATTTTTCCACAGCTTTTCTTTGTTTTTGATCGCCTTTTCTGTACAAAGAAAAAGATTTTACTACTACACTTTGTTTCCCATTCTACGCTTTCCTTTCCACTTTTTATCTTTATTATTTAGTCTAGTCCTTTTTCTTTTTTTTTTTGCAAATAAAGAATATTTATACTGCAATATACTTTCGGAAAATATGTGCCCGCTAGACCCAAAAGTGTAGCTTGGTTGAAGCAAGGGTTGAAAAATTATAATGTACAAATAAAGTAAAACGAATTTTTTTGATATATTTATAAGGTTGAATCCCCTTGACAGAAAATAAATTTCTAGTAAATTGGCAAAGAAAGTTCAAAATAGTTTTAGGACATAAGTTCTGTTACGCGGCGCCTTTATGAGATTTCTTGGAAGGGCACATAAGGCTAAGCCGTTACTATCCGCCAATTGAGGTCTCCTCCGTACGCTAGACGAGATTGTCAGTGCCATATGGGAAAACCAACGTCAAGAGCAATTGAGAGAGCATAAATGAGAATTGAGAATGAAAGAAAGCTTGACTGTATTAATAAAAGTTATTACAGAAAAGTAATGCGGTATCGAGGGGGAGAGAGACCAATACAGAGAATTGTTTGCTTGCTAGAAAGTTTGTCTTGATGCCCCCTAATAGTGCTTAAAAAATAAACCAAAGCTACAAGACTAGACTTAACTAAGCTAGAGACACATAATGAAAGTACATGAAATAAAACTACTCTATATTTACAATGAAAAGGACTTAGTTTTCTACAAGGCAGAAACATGTCCGTTGTGAGCAACATTGTCTTTGGCATGATGGTCTGCGTGCGTGACATTGTCTGCACGCGCGGCGCTGTTGGCATCTACCTGCGGCTGGGCGCTAGCGAGGGATATATTAGTGGGGCGACAGAGGCACATGCCCGATTTTCACTTGGCGCAGCCAAGACCACCGGGCCGTCCGTGGCGCTAGGCGTTGGGAGGCTTGCTAGGATGCCAGGGGGCATGCCAAAGGGGTCATGGGGAATGTCTGGAAAGCCGCCCATGACATTCTCTCCCACCTAAGTTGGTGACGTCCTCGGCGCCTTACTTGCAAGATAATCATCAACTAGGCTCTTGTAGGCTTTGAGGTTTATTTCCCTCTCCCAAGTATTCTCCTCTGCATCACCGCCCTGCCATTTCACCAAGAACTCTTGGTGATCTTTCTTTGAGGCATGAATCACTCTATTATCAAGGATAGCTTCAACACGCCTTTTCCCGATTGAATTGGGACCTCGAATACTGGGTATTGTGAGTTGGCTCCGTGAAGGATCCTCCTTGTCTTCCTGAAAAAGTTTCAGAAGGCTGACATGGAAGACGGGATGAATTTTCCACCAAGTTGGGGTATCCACCCGGTATGCAACTTTCCCAATGCGCCTTTCAATGGACAAGGGTCCAATGTATTTTTGCAATAGGCGAGGTCATAGACCCCCGCAAACAAGTACCGCTTTGGAATTTTGACCATCACTTTGTCTCCTACTTGGTATTCAATAAAGCGACAATTTTGATCAGCATGCCTCTTCATCTACTTTTGAGCTTTGACAAGATAGCTCCACACTATCTCCAAATTTTGCTTCCATTCTTTTGAGAAGCTAGCAACTCGAGGAGATTTTGAAATGTTTGGTGCATTCACAGTGTGTGGGAGTAGCAGTTTCTATCCGATAATAATTTCAAAAGCACTTTTGTTTGTACTAGAGCTTTTTTGTGAATTGAAACACAGTTGAGCAGCATCCAGAAGCTTCACCCATTTCTTCTACAATCTGGTTACAAAGTGGCGGAAATATTTCTCCAGTATGCCATTGAACCGCTCCATCTGGCCATCAGATTGCGGATGAAAACTTGAAATGTGACTCAGTTTTGACCTAAGGCACTTAAAGAGTTGGGTCTAAAAGTTGCTAGTGAAGCGTGAGTCGTGATCACTAACGAAGTCTTTAGGCAGGCCCCAATATTTGATGACATAAGAGAAAAAGAGTCGAGCTGTATCCTCTCTTGAGATGTATTGTGGGGCTGCTATAAAGGCAGCATACTTGGAAAACTGATCCACCACAACCAAAATAGTTGTGAGATCCCTGACCTTGGGCAATCTGGTGATGAAATCCAGAGAAACACTTTCCCAAGGTCTCTTTGGGACAGCTAGTGGTTTTAAGAGTCTTGCTTGTGTCAAGCGGTCCGACATGTCCTTCTGGCATACTAGACAAGTCTTCACATATTGAGCAACACCATCAGCCATTTGAGGCCAATAATATGCACGGTGAAGTAATGCCATGGTGCATTCTTCATTGGGATGGCCGGCCCACAAAGTATCGTGACATTTCGCCAGAAGTGTCCTTCACAAGTCTCCTCCTTTAGGAACATAAAGTCGATTCCCTTTCACTTTCAGGAAACCATCTTCCATGAAGAATAAGCGAGCTTTGCCCTGTCCTACCAGATTAACCAAATACTGTGCAGCAGGATCCTTGATGAGTAGATCCTGTATCTGGTCTTTGGTAGTAGTAGCTACTTCGCTCCCCTTTAGGGTGGCGAGCAGGCACACCGATGCTAGATCAGCTCTCCGACTGAGCACATTAGGAATATGATTAGTCTTCCCACTTCGGTACTCCAGGTTGAAGTGGAATTTAGCTAGGAGTTCCTGCCACCTGGCCAGTCAACCATTCAGCTTCGGCTGGGTCATGAAATGGCTAACAACTGTGTTGTCTCTCTTGGCCACGAACGGGGTTCCTAGTAGATAGTGCCTCCAAAGGCATAGGCAATGGATGACAATCAATAATTTTTTCTCGTGGGCAGCATAGCACCGCCTACATCTTTCTGCTTTCGGCTATCGTACACTACAGAATGCCCTTCTTGTAGCAAGACTCCGCCAAGGGCATAGTCGGATGCATCCGTTTGTACCTCGAATGGCTTGGCCAAATCAGGGAGGGCCAAGATGGGGATACTAGACATAGCCACTTTTAATGCGTTGAAGGCCTCCACTCGCCTAGGTCCCCAATCCCAAGGCGTAACCTTCTTGAGGAGTTCTATCGATGGCACAACAATAAGAGAGTAATTTTTCACAAATTGCCGATAAAAGTTGCATAAGCCAAGGAACACCCTCAAGGTGTGGATATCCTTAAGCGGCGGCCAATCAGTGATAGCCTGAATCTTCTGTTGGTCCATCTTGACCCGTGCCTCCTCGATGACTTGTCCGAGAAAGTAAATCTATTTTTGAGCAAAGGAGCACTTGGATAGCTTCACATATAGTTCGTGCTCCCACAATCGGGCTAGGACCTTCGGCAAGTGCTCCAGGTGTTCTTCAAGTGTTTGTCTATATACCACAATGTAATAGACAACCACGAATTTGTCAATGTACTCTAGGAAGAATTGGTTCATTAAGGTGCAAAATGTGACTGGAGAGTTAGTAAGTCGAACAACATAACTGGGAAGTCGTACGACCCATATCTTGTCACATAGGTCGTTTTGTGTTCATCACCCTCTGCAATCCGTACATTCTAATTACCTGCCTTTAGGTATATCTTAGTGAACATCGTCGCACCAACCAGTCTATCGAACAAGTCTGCCATTAGCAAAACAGAGTACTTGTTCTTCGCAGTAATTTTGTTTAGAGCCCGATAATCCACACAGAGTCGTAGGCTGCCATCATGTTTCTTTTGGAATAGAACAGGGGACCCGTATTTGGACTTGGAGGGCACAATAATCCATGTGTCTATCATCTCCGTGAATTATCTCCGAAGCTCAGTGAGTTCGGGTTGTGACATTCTGTAAGGCGCCTGGGCGGGTGGCTTCACGCCCGTTACCAACTCAATTTCATGGTCCACAGTGCACCTAGGCGGGAGTCACTTTGACATATCTTGTGGCATGACATCTTCAAACTCCAGTAGTAGCTCCTTCACGGGTGCAGGAATGGGAACCAAGGAACGTTCTATATCTTCAATGCAGAGGGTTGCCAGGAACATAAGTTCATGTCTTTTGACCCCCTACTTCAACTACAAGGCCGAGATGTTCTCAATGGCCATCTTCATGGGCATGCACGGGATAATGCAAGGCTTGGCCTCGTTTTTTCCCATCATCAGTAGCATGTCTGCATATGATACGAGTAGGGCTATCAAATTTGGCCCAAACCTAAATGACCCGCCCAACCCGCCCAAGGTTGGGTTGGTTATTGACCCGTTCATTTATTGAACTTAGCCCATCTTGACCCAACCCATTTAAAGTTGGGTTAATTTTTAGCCCAAATTGATCCATGAGTAAGTTTGTCAAAATATCTTAGAAATAATTTTATTTTTTGTTTAATATTTTAAATATGACGATAACAAAAGCAAAAAAGCCTTATTTAGTAATTATACAATTTATAAAAAAATAACGCATATTAATTAAAGTTTAAAAGAGTTAGGCGGGTTCGGTTATGACCCGAATTTTAACCCATCTTGACCCAACCCATCTTAGCCCAAGTAACTTTTGGGCGGTTTATTTGACCCGCCCAATTATTGACCCAACCCATTTTGACTCGCCCAAAATTGACCCAGCCCGCCCATTTGACACCCCTAGGTACGAGCATGGTGTTGGTTTGCCTTAGCAATTCCAACCCAACTATCAACTCAAAGTCATCTATGATCACCACTTGCAGGTTGAATTTTCCTTCGTAAGGGCCAAGCTTCATTGATACCTCTTTGGCTATTCCACCCACTGGTTGAGGAGGTGATTGATAGCCTTGACATGACCTCTACCCTTTTCTACAACTAGACCAAGGCTCTCCACTTGAGTCAAGGCTAAGTAGTTATAGGTAGCACCCATATCTATCATCACCCGAATGTGCTTGCCATTCACCTTCATCTCGACGAACATCAAGGTCCTCTCTTGTTTAGGCGGAGTCCCCTCATCTGCCTTCTTTTTCCCTTTCTTGGTGATTAGACATGGGTCCTTCTTTTTACGAATGCCAGCATTGGTCTCCGCTAATGCCTCAAAAATAGAGCTAACAATTACACTAAAGGCACCTACTGGTTTGGTCTGGTCCACATCATCTATGTCATCATCGGTCCCATCATCAAAAGCTTGACGGGCGTTCATCTGTGCATGTGGGCATTCATTATTCCAATGTGGTCCGCTGTAATGACGACATCGTAAAGGGGGATTGCTCCTCCGATCATTGTTGTTTCACGCAATACTATTGCTACATAAGGAGGGATCCATAGATTTGGTTGCACTCCGATCTCCCCCACTTCCGCTAGAGCCACCATTGCTAGGTTGGCCCCCTTTGTATCCCGCTCGGGCAGGCGGTTGAGGCCAATGCTTCCGAGCTTCTACTTGATAGTCCTCAAGGCATTCAGCTGCTTGGATCTCCTTGGGTAGGGTATCTACCCTTTGTCTTTGCAGCTCCATATGGGCATAAGGTTTCAACCCTTCCAGGAAGGTGAAGAGCTTGTCTTTGTCCCCCATGTCACATTGTTTAGCATGAGCGTGAAGAATTCCGGCATGTAGTCCCGCACTGATTTGGTCTGGCGGAGCTCCCGTAGCTTTCTCCTTGCGTTGTATTCAAAATTTTCAGGGAAGAACTATAGGCGTATGGCTGCCTTTAGTTTTGCTCATGTCTCGAGAGCATCTTCACCAGCCCTGATGGCTTTGTACTTCACCTGTCACCAGAGTTTAGCATCACCCTGAGTCTACATGGTAGTAGTTGCTACCTTCTTTGCTTCTTCTAGGCCCCCACGACATCAAAGTACTGCTCGATGTCGAAGATGAAGTTTTCCACTTCTTTGGCATTGCGAGCTCCTCTATATTGCTTTGGATCAGGAATTTTCATTTTTTGTGTCGCGGGGGCGAGGTTCATAGCACCCTCGATTTGGTTTTCGCCTCCTCGAATTAGGCATTGTAAAGCAACCTTGACAATATTGAGCTAGCCTGTCAAGTCATCTATAGTTTGTTGCATGGCAGTCGCCCTGTCTGCATCTTGTGACCTGTAGGCTAAATCCTTGACACGCTCTTGTTGGAGGCTCTCGAATTTGCCAAAAATTTTGGCTGCCTCTGTGGCTGCCGTTTGCCAGTCTCCTTTAGAGCCATGACTGATGCTTTATATGTTAACTTCGACCTCGGGCATTCAACGATCCAGATCGTCCAACCTTTGTACTAGGCTGGTTTTTGTTTCAGGCACCAAATCCACGATGGGCCGTAATACATCAACTGTCTCATCGAGGGCCGCAATGCGGTCCCCATGATTCACCATGGTCAGAAATGGTGGCAATGGCAATGTGTTCCCTCGTTTGATGTCAAGCCTAGGATCTGATACCAACTGTTACGCGACGCCTTCCTCAGATTCCTTGGAATGGCAACGTTAGGCTAAGCAACTGATGTCAGTGCAGTTTCTATCCGCCAACTGAGGTTCCCTCCGTACACTAGACGAGATTGTCAATACTGTACATGAAAACCAATGTCAAGAGCAATTGAGATAACAGAAATGAGAATTGAGAAAGAAGGAAAGCTTGACAGCATTAATGAAAGCTATTACAGAAAAGAAACGTGGTGTCGAAGGGGAGAGACACCAGTACGGAGAATTGTTTGCTTGCTAGAAAGTTAGATTTCTTGATCCCCCCTAATAATGCTTTAAAAAACAAAGTTACAAGACTAGACTTAACTAAGCTAGAGAAACATAATGGAAGTACATGAATTAAAACTACTCTATATTTACAATGAAGAAGACTTAGTCTTCTACAAGGTAGAAACATGTGTGTTGTCAGTAACATTGTCTTTAGCATCACGGTCTGCACGCGCCGCGCTGTTGGCATCTACCTACGGCTGCGCACTAGCGAGGGATATCGGTGGGGTGACAAAGGCACATGTGCGCTTGTCACTTGGCGTAGCCAAGACCATGGGGCCGTCCGTGGTGCTAGGCGTTTGGAGGATTGCTAGGACGGCACGAGGCACCTAAGGGGTCATGGGGCATGGCTGGAAAGCCGCCCATGACAGTTCAAATACCAGGTGTGATTTTGTATTATTTTGGATTCTCTTGTATAACTTCCTCTAGTGGCTACCCTAGTTGACGTACGACAAGTTTAGCAACAGTTTAATTTGAACTTACAGGTCAATCTTTAATTTAAATCTTTGTGAACACAAGATTGGAATTATAGTAGAGTTACAAATAGTTACAACTTCATCCTATACCACACAATTAAAGGATTAAATTTTATCAAAGATTTTTTTCCAAAAACCTAAAACTGTGGCACGCATGATTCTCTCCTTTCTGTTCGATTGCAAACCAATCAATTTTAAAATTCGTTTTTTTAGAAGAAGTTATCATGGTGACAAGACGGAAACAGAAAAGTTCTAGAATAGACAATTTACTACAATATACTGGATTTCCATTATAATTATGCTGGAACTCCACTATATTATTGTATACGGTCGAAATCGGATGCCTTCAATCTATATGCTTGAGAGGCCATCCGATGTCCAAGTTCGGGTAAGGAAAAGTTCGAGCTCAAGGAACCGGACTCGAGTTCGAAGGCGAAGCATGATGCATACCGAGGTCGAGCATGTTCTACCCCAAAATAGTATCGTTATGGATATGTACCAGAACAAGCCAGATTCTTGCTATGTCCCCAGAATCATGACGCAAATTACAGAGTAGGATTGTACAATTCTGTACTAGACGGTTAGATAGCTGTAATAAGAATATTCTATATTGTAAATGGAAATATTCCTTATTTAGGGTTCCCCCATTATATAAAGGAGACCCCAATTATTTGTAAGACTATCTTTTACTGAGCAAAGAATATACTCTCTACCTTTTGCTTGCTGTCCCTCAGAATTGTCCCTTAGCTAGATTATTCTTACTTTGATTTCTTTCCTTATTGTTCTTAATGCCTTAAGCCACCTCGAGGTCACCGTCTCGAGGTCACTGTAGATAATTAACATTGGTGTGATTCACTTCTATCTTTCATTTCTACTTCATATTTCTTGATTATTAATTGGTATTGAATTAAATCATATATCTTTAAAACCACAAACGGAGTTTAATTATTACAAGTATTTTTCGAGGTAAACAGTTTGGCGCCCACCGTGGGGCTAAAGATAATAGTGATTATTTCTTAACCGATTCTCGTTACACACGTTGTTTTTACACTTTTTCTTGTCAAGATATTTTGATTTTTAGGCTTGAACATGTCTAGCACACAAAACACACCTGTTCATGACAGTGAGGGTTTTGGAGAAAATAACGGTATATGTGTCAATGTACCACCCATAAACCCTGAGGGAGTGCCAAATATAGAGCCAGTTGATATCAGTTCGCATAATGCTCTAAACACAGATGTAGGCACAGATCCCGTAAGGAATGCACGCAGGGAAGCTCGACTAGAGGAAAAAGGAACGCCAGGAGTAGAGGATGGGCGAGTCAATCTCCAATTGATGTTCGAGATGTTCCAGGCTCAGCAAATCTCCATCGCTCAACTCCAAAGTCAAAATAAAACCCCGAGCGTAGCTGAAAATAAAAACAATCAACGTGCTGAGCAAACACCAGAGAGATCTAATGAAAATGGCTAGGGGACTGACCCCACGATTATGAAAATGCTCAAAGATATCACTAAGAGGATTGAGTCCGGGGAAAAGAAAATTGAAGACAACGATAAAAAAGTGGAGACCTATAACTTTCGTGTAGACTAGATACCGGGGGAACCTCCAATTTTGAAAGGTTTAGATGCCAAGAAATTCATACAGAAATAATTCCCTTAGACTACGACACCGATGCCCATTCCCAAAATATTTTGCATGCCCGACATACTCAAATACAACGGAATAACGGACTCTAACGAACATATTACTTCACAAATGTGGGATCAAAGGAAATGATTTGAATGATGATGAAATTGAGTTAGTGTTGTTGAAAAGGTTTGGGGAACACTCTCAAAAGGAGCTATGATTTGGTATCACAACTTAGATCCTAACTCTATTGACTCATTAGCTATGTTACCGGACACCTTTGTTAAATTCCACACCGGGACCATAAAGGTGGCCACGAGGAAATCAGACGTCTTTAAAATTAAGCAAAGGAACGATAAGATGCTAAGGGAGTTCATGTCATGATTTTCGATGTAAAGAATGGAATTACCTCCGGTCATCGATGACTGAGCAGTACAGGCCTTTATGCAATGTATGAGCGAAAAGAGTTTGATCACTTCTCTGTAGTTGAAATAGAACTTGATTGAATATCCAGGTGTGACATGGTCGGATGTGCACAATCATTATCAGTCAAAGATCAGGGTCGAGGACCACTAGTTGGGAGCCCCCTCGGGCTCGGTGTATCCTAAAAGACTCGTGACCAAGCCCCATAGGCACAAAAACTGAGAAACGAGATTCAACAAAGAGCGGTATCAGTCGTATGCCGGTCGAAAGAACAACAGCCCGAGTCGCAACACTCCCTAGAGTGATCGAAGAAATGATTGAGGTAAAAGATCTCGGGGACTCATAAGCAAAAGCGGATTTGACAAGCACTCCGACCCACAGAAGCTTCTCGATTATCATAATACTACTTCATCATCAATGCATCAGAGATTGTCTCTGCTATTGGGAGAATCAAAGACACCAAGTGGCCCAGGCCCATACAAACTGATCCTTCCCAAAGAAACCCGAGCTTGATGTGCAAATATCACGCTACACATGGCCATAGAATAGAATGTTGCCGACAGTTAAGGGAAAAGGTGGCTAGGTTGTTCAACGAAGGCCACCTTTGAAATTTCTACGTGATCAGGCTAAGAATCACTTTAGGGATAGAGACGCAAAGAGAAATGAGGAAGAAGAACCACAACATGTAATCCACATGATCATTGGTGGATTCGATGTCCCTCAACGACCTATATTCAAGCACACCAAAGTATTAATCACAAAAGAGAAACGGACTCAGAGTTTTGTACCCAAGGATGCCCTGTCATTCTGTAACGAGGAAATAGAAGACGTATCCCAGCCTCACAGCGATACCTTGGTAATCTCTATACTATTAAATAAAGTTCAAGTTAAATATATTTTAGTGGATCCAGGTAGCTAAACGAACATAATCAGATCTAGGGTCGTAAAATAACTTGGCCTACAAGATCAGATCGTACTTGCGTTCTGGGTGCTGAATGGCTTCAACATGGCAAGCGAAACAACAAAAGGGAGAAATTATCCTACCAGTGAACATAACCGGAACCATAAAAGACACCCAGTTCCATGTCATCGAAGGTGACATGAGGTAAAACGCACTCCTCGGGGGACCATGGATACATAACATGAGGGCATTACCTTCGACTCTCCATCAAATGATGAAATTCCCGATAGAGGAAGGAGTGAAAATAGTCCACGGAGAAAAAAATGCTGCAAAAGAGAAGTTTGCAATCGAGGAAGTGGTGCTGATACCGGAACCCTTGACCTCGGAGAAGTCGAGCTCTAAAGGTAATCAAGTGGCTAAGTAGCAATCACAGCTCCAAGTCTCGACGAAAAAAGAATAACAGGTAACCGAAGGCGAAGAAGGGAACTTCCTAGCTCCTCGAACCTTCGTTGTTCCGGAGAAGCCCGATGCAACCAACTCAACCGCTCAAGAGAAAGGTACACCTGGGAACAGGATAAACCCCCAGACTCAGGAAAAAACTCATTTAGTTTCTTATTGATAATATGGATTGCATTGCTTGGTCCCATTTAGATATGACAGGGATTCCGCCAGAAATCACCATACATAGGCTGAGCGTCAGTCCCAGGTTTAAACCAGGGAAACAAAAAGGGAGGCCTCAGTATGAAAAACCTCGTACCAACATCCAGTCGACATGATGCTCGAAGAACAAATAGGTAAAATAATGAAAGCCTATATGAATGATGTGACTGGTTAAGTCCCTGTGCGCAGAGTACCATTTAAATTCATTTGCAGGAAATAGTCAACGTTTCGAGGAAATGCGACTTTCACGCCCCCCTTTTCCTCCAAAATCGGGTTTATGACATTTTGGAAGGACAACTCTCTCCCTTTTGGGAATTGGGTTTAAAAGAATTGATGAGTCGCCACCTAATAATTTAAGTGCATTAGGACACTAAGAAGGGTTTTGTTTGGGTAACCAGAGATTGGGTAAGGGCTTGAAATTGATCCAAGGGGAAGGTGTTAGGCACCTCTCAGAATCCACTAGTGTGGTTTCCGGCCAGGCTATTGTTGTGACTTTAAGTACAAATAACATGTAAGCAAGTAGGGATTTCAAATAAGAGGGTATTTTCACATAATGGTTACAAATAGATGATGTTAAAAGAAAAGCTAAATTTTGTGAAAGAAATAGTTTGAATAAACTTGAAAATAAACAAGTAAAAGAGGGGGGTGGGGAATCCTAGATTTACAAATAATATGGATCACCCCACACAATAACCGGTAACTATTTATACACATGGTGTTATTGCATGATCATCATATCCATATCTACCCTTTCGCACCCCGTTAAGGTACTAAATGTGAAATGGTCTCGTTTTACTTATTGTATGCTATTACTCGCCCCATTCCTATCGGTTCCGGAGGCATTTAAGACTACTATTCCTAAAGGGAAGAGGTATGGGGTTTTATAGTTTTAAAAGGACAAAATTCTAAGGCGACAATCAAAACACATAGAACAAATATGGGAAAAGAATTCAAACACATAAGGCTCAAACAGACCTCCTTAGATCAAAGAAAGCATATAGTTTAGCATGTCTTGAACGTACTGATTAGGGTCTAATTAAACTTAAAAGTTAATGCATGCTGATTTATCACATATAAAAAGTCAGAAGTAGACCTGCCTACTTGTTGTAATTAATGAAGACTGGTGCAGTTTAACTTTCGTCCTAAGGCTTGCCTAAGTGATAGACGAAAACCTATAGGCATGATATCTACAGATTTTAGAAATAAGAGTATGAACTGATTACATATTGATTTAGGAAGAGGTTTCCAGTTTTAATAGAAAAAGTACAATTTCTACAATTGATAGACATTGTTGTTACTTATAGGCGGACGAAACATTTCAGACTTGATCATTAATTCCTATACGCATGTTTTCTACGAGCTGTTAGTTTTAGCCACTTGTGTAGACATAGTGAAGATGCAAAAATTCTATAACATGGTATCAAAATGTGATTGATTATTTAAGGCCTATAAACACATTTGCATAGTGACAGATGCATGCCAGATTCAGAATGGCCTATTGACATGTTTTCTAAATGCACATGCAAGATTCAGATTTTTTTATGATTACAGACATAGTATCATATGAGAGTGCAGAATTTCTTATAGGCATGGTAACTACATGAAAAGCAAAAATCTTATAGGCAGAGTATTTACGTATGCAAAATGCAGAATTCCTGTCGGCATGGTAACTAAATGAGATGCAAAAGTTCTTATAAGCATGGTAGCTAAACGAAATGCAGAAGTTATTATAGGCATGCTAGCTAAACGAAATGCAAAAGTTCTTATAGGCAGAGTTTAATGTTCAAAGCCTTTCTCTCATTTGGATGAGTCAGATTTCCTCAAGAGCCTCATGTGGACTCCGGGCAGTGCTCACACCCAAATGCATAACCAAATTAAGATATAGTGCAGTATGGAAGGGCCAGCCCTCAAGTGTCCAAGTTCAGAGGGAACTCAAGGTCCCAAGGCAAGGCTCACAGGAGGGGGGCAGAACTTAGAAGCTAAGAGAGAGTACAAGTGCAGAAGTGAAATTCTGAAAGGCGAAAGGGAAAAGGGAATAGTTTAATATCAAAACACCTAAGGGAATAAGGGAGTAGGGAATTTACAAGAACACAAAAAGAGCAGGCTGATGGCACACCTAGCAATGGGATGTGCTGGCATACCTCCAGCCTGTTTTAGAGGTTAAGACCTTATTGATTTAGATCCCAATTCATGGACAACAACTGCTGTTGCCATGCCCTAAGTCACAATTCGCAATCACATAGGTGTAATGGGATAGGGAGCAAAGATTCACAGTAGAAACAGGCAGTAGAACACAAGCATACTAAGTTAAATATTGAACTTTACATAGACAGTAAAGTAGACATATATATAAAGACTGTAAGTAAACACATTGGGGTGATGCCGAATTTAAAAATTAGGACATACCAGTTGCAAGGAAATAAGTAAGAAAAGCAGTAGTCGTGAAAAAGCCAAAGTGCAAACAGGAAGACATAATACTTTTAGTGCGAGATTGTGAGGTTGTAAAGTCTAAAGTACGTTAATCGTGTGTCCTTTGTCTTAAAGAAGGTCATGTATTTATAGTGTGAAAGTCATGAGAAAATAAGGTAAGAGAATAATTGAAGACTGATTGTGAATCAATTACACAAGGTTTGCCTTAATTAAGGGATTCAGATTCAAACGGGTAAAACCAATTAAGGAAAGAAGTTAATCAAACCCTTTGTGCAATGTAGCAAATTAGGGGCAAATACATAAAGGTCATTTAAGGAAAAGGTCTTATAAATACACGATTTTACAATTTATGAAAAGAAAATCAATTATCAGCCAAGAAATCAGAGGTTTAAAGATTTGTTTTGAATAAACCAAGCTAGAAAGATGGAAAAGGTTTTAACTGAAGGAAAATCAGCAAACAATCAATTAGACCTACTTAAAAGGAATTCCTAATCAATCAAAAGTTTGAAAAACCATTTCTGAAGAAATATTCCTCACATATAAAATAAAAGCATACCGACATGTTAAACATGAAAGAAACTTGTCGAGTAATTGTAAAATTAGTAGAAATTCCCGTGTATGAGAGTTTTAGCAAAAAAGTTCAGAATTGTTCAAAAGACGTTTAGGCTCAGTTCAGAGACTCAAAGGTAGTCCGAAGGAGTTAAGGGTTCTAAAACAAAATCGTAGTTCACATAATCAGACCTCGGTGGAATCCTCAAATTCTAGGGTTTCCAACTAGAATCAAATACAAGGATGAGGAGGCAAGTAGTCGAAACCAGCTCAGGGGTTTCTTTTAGGAACTCATAAGAAAGCATGCAAACCAGTAGAAGGTTTCAAAACAAACCAAAGTAAAGAAACTAGTTCGGAGCATAATGATGAAATATTAATAGAAATAGTAGAAGAAAACATGCTTAAGCAGATTTTTTAGAAGAAACTTTAAACAAGGTAAAATAGTAAGAACAGTTAAGAACGTGGTAGAAGAATACAGTAGGCGAAGCATATCAGAACATAGTGGAAGAAAATAGTAGAACATAGCATAGAAAATACAGTGGAAGAAAGAACGAAATATCGAAAGCATAGTAGAAGAACAAGCATGGTAAAAGAAGAACATAAGAACACAGTAGAGACAAATACACACAAAAGAAAAGGGAGAGGAAGTCAGATAAACACGTTAAGCATTTTTAGAAAATCCTAAATCGAAAAGAAGAGATTTAGAAAGTAATTTTGTAAGAAAAAATTAGGAAAATCGTTTGAAAACTCAAGTAGAGCATAGGTACACAACAGATCTAAAAAGAATCGGAGAAAACCTCGAAGGGTTAGGATTTTTCGAAGAACCCTAGAAAATGAGAAAGGCCTTTAAAGGTCACCGATCAAAATCTGAGAAGGTCCAGACTCAGAAGAGCAGGATACACCGGAGCAAGGCTGGAGATGGCCGGAAACCTTGAGTCGAAAAGATGAGTGAAAACCTTCCAGGTCTGGCCTAGAATCTTCAACTATCGAGCACATAGGAGTAATAAAAAGTGAATATAGGACCCCCATGGCCTGAGAAGCCATGGTTTCCGATGGTTTCATGGTTGGAGATGGTAGGAGACGATTAGGGTTCCAGGAATGTTCGAGAGAGTTTGAGAGATGAAGGGATTCAAAGGCGGCGTGTTAGATGAAATGGATTAAGGTTGGGGGGTTTGGGAAATTTAAAAAGGTAAGGGGGAATCGTGGTCGTTGATCAAAATGATCAATGACTTGGATCAAAAGATGGAGCCGGGCGGGTTTTTAATTGGGTTAGGGGTCGGGTAATTTAGGATTTGGTCCGGTCCAATTGAGATTAAAATTGGGGTTTAATGAGGGGTCAATTTTGGCTAAAATTGAAATGAAATAGGGCTAGATTTTAAATGGTCACTTTTTCCCTTATTTATTTCATAAAAATAGTAAAATAATTTCTGAAAATAAGTTAAAGGTGCTAAATTTATATATATATATATATATATATATATATTAGATTAAAAATATTGGAATCAAATTTGTAATTATAAACGCATTTAATTCTTTAAAATAGGCTAATATTGCAATTAAGTACAATTTAGCTTTAAAAATATCAAATTAATTTATAAAAATGTGCAAAAATTACCTGAGCTAGATTTTGGTATAAATATGATAATATAATAACTAAATCAACAAAATGATAATTTTGGAAATAGTTATTAATTTTGTACTGTTAAAATAAGGCAATAAATTGGTTTAAAATCTTCTTAAAAAATGGAAAAAATAATAAAACACTTGGACATGCTTATATATGCATATATTCTATTGAAATTATTTTGAAGATTAAAAATATATAGGAAAAAATTAGGTATCAACAGCTGCCCCTCTTAACCCGGGAAGGATGAAAGAGTTGTCGAGTAAAGATATGATGGCCAATTTGATCGAACGGGATGGTTTGAAGAATTTGACCGCGATCTGGTTCCTGAGCTGCCTACATATCCTTGGTTTAACAGGAATCAGGCACATGTAGTTCAGGATCCATCAACGGGATATGCCGATGGAGATCTTTTAAGAACAGACGTGATATTTAGGTTAGGATGGATGGTTAAAATTAAATAGGGCTGAGGGAACTGGAGCGGGATCGCTACTGCTGAGACGGCCATTGCTTACCGATTCACCTACAGATAAACAATACAACCGCATATTGTGCATAAATTTAAACATGATGCAATTTCCCGTCGTACCATGAATACTATATTCGGACGGTTAGGATGATGTCCTTAGACCATGATGTCCTGGTCCATGAAGCATATAATAAAGGATTAGCGGGTATGAAATGATGCTCTAGGGCTATGAGAATGATGCCTCTGATCTATGATGCCTTTGAATAATGATATGCAAGAGATTAAAAGGGGTCCTCAGGCCATGGCATGGCGTTCTTGGGCTATGCGAATGGTGCCTCCAAACAATGATGCCTTTGGATAATTTGGCGATCTTTCAGCCCACGAGATGCAAGAGGCGGCGATCTTTTAGCCCATGAAAGCATAAATAAAGTGGCAATATTTCAACTGATGCAAGACATAAATAAAGGTGGTGATCTTTTAGCTGATGCAAGACGTAAATAAAGGTGGCGATCTTTCAGCCATGCAAGGGTTAATAAAGGTGGAGATATTTCAGCCATGCAAGGGTAAATAAAAGTGGCGATATTTTAGCCATGCAAGGGTAAATAAAGGTAGCGATATTTCAGCCATGCAGATGGAGGTAGAGCTTAACCTCGGAAGGCAGAATGGTAGCCTTATGCAGAAAATGCTGATGGAGGTAGAGCTTAACCTCGGAAGGCAGAATGGTAGCCTTATGCAATACAAAAAATGTAGATGGAGACAGTGCTTAGTCTCGGAAGGCAGAATGGTAGCCTTATGCAATGCAAGAAAATGCAGATGGAGACAATGCTTAGTCTCGAAAGGCAGAATGGTAGGCTTATGCAATGCAAAAAATGCGGATGGAGACAGTGCTTTGTCTCGGAAGGCAGAATGGTAGCCTTATGCAATGCGAGAATGCATATGGAGACAGAGCTTAGTCTCGGAAGACAGAATGGTAGCCTTATGCAATGAAAGAATGCAGATGGAGACAGAGCTTAGTCTCGGAAGGCAGAATAGTAGCCTTATGCAATGTAAGAATGCAAATGGAGACAGAGCTTAGTATTAGAAGGCAGAATGGTAGCCTTATGCAATGCAAGAGGTAGAAGGTGAATAATAATAAAATTTCTTAGCTGATAGCTGATTGCGATATTGTGGTTGCTGGGGGTATTGCATGTGAATAACAACTGTGAATAGATATGACAGTTCGGAGAGTTGTATTCCTGAACAATATGAATGTATAATATATGATTTTGCGTCTGGGGTGCCTGCATCCAAAGAAAAATCGTGAGTTTTGTAAAGGGGAAAGGCTAGTTCGTGTCCCCGCTACCTTTGTTCGCCCTGTTCGGTTTTTGTCTGTTAACACGGTATGTATCATTGGGGTAGCGTTGCTAAGCAAAGTGATTTCGACAATAAACATGCGTGAATTTGTAAAGATCTGACATAAGAATATACTTAAGAAATAGTTCTTAGATGAACCGACGACTGTGACGTGGTTCAGGACATCGCAACCTCTCCTGCATCGGAATTTTGAGGGTCCTCCTCAAAATTCTGCCCCAGTTTAATGGACTGCTGCTTCTAACAGTTGCTTGCAGTGATCGGCTGAAGTTACTTCAGAATTTTGAGGGTCCTCCTCAAAACCCTCAAAATTCTGCCCAAGTTTCCAATTGCGGGGGAAAATGAAAATTTTATTAAATTGTGACCGAACCCATAAGGCTTCCTACGTATCCTCTCTTAAATGGGAATCAGGTCAGACGTAGTTCAAATTACATTATATGAGGAAAGCATAAAGATTAAATATACTATCGCTTGACTGCATCTGAATTGATTGTCTTTGCCAAACTTCTCCGTCCATTTCTGCAAGTATGAGGGGCCCTCCTGTTAGAACCCGGTGAACCATGTATGGACCCTGCCAATTGGGAGAGAATTTCCCTTTGGCTTCATCTTGATACGGTAAAATTTTCTTTAACACCTGCTACCTCGGTGTGAACCGTCTTGGTTTGACTCTCTTGTTGAAGGCTCTAGACATTCTGTTATGATAAAGCTGACTATGGAAAACGGCATTCATTCTTTTACCATCTATAAGAGCCAGTTGCTCGTAGCGACTTTTTACCCATTCTGCATCGTCGAGCTCAGCTTCTTGTATTATCCTTAAGGACGAAATTTCTACTTCGGCGGGAATGACGGATTCCATACCATATACCAGCATGTAGGGGGTTGCCCCAGTTGATGTTCGGACTATGGTGCGATACCCCAAATGAGCTAACGATAGCTTTTCGTGCTATTTCTTATGCTTCTCTATCATCTTCCTTAGTATCTTATTGATATTCTTATTGGCGGCTTCTACGACTCCATTCATCTAAGGCTGGTAGGCTGTGGAATTCTTGTGTCTGATTTTGAAGGTTTCACACATAGCTTTCATTAAGTCACTATTGAGGTTGGAATCGTTATCACTAATGATTGACTCTGGAATCCCGAATCGGCAAACAATGCGGTCGCGAACAAAATCTGCCACGACTTTCTTAGTCACTGCTTTGTAAGATGCTGCTTTGACCCATTTGGTGAAATAAACAAATGCCACTAGGATGAATTTGTTCCTGTTGGAAGCGGCAGGTTTGATTGGTCTAATAACATCCATTCCCCACACGACGAAAGGCCATGGTAAGCTTGTTGCATTAAGCTCGTTTGGCAGTACCTTTATCATGCATGCATATATCTGACAATGGTGGAATTTTCGGACATACTGGATGTTGTCTGTCTCCATTGTCATCCAAAAGTAACTAGCACAGAGGATATTCTTTGCTAAGACAAAACCGTTCATATGTGGACCACATGTCCCGGCATGTATTTCCTCTAGCAGTTTGGATGCGTCCCTTGCGTCGACACACCTTAATAATCCTAAATCTGGAGTCTTCCTATACCGGATTCCTCCACTATGAAAGAAATTGTTGGACAACCTTCGAAGTTTGTGCTTTTGAGTAGCATTTGCAAGCTCTGTGCATTCTCCTTTTGCTAAATATTCCTTGATGTCATTAAACCAAGGCTTTCCATCTGCTTCCTCTTCGACATGAGCACAGTAAGCTGGCTGATCATGGATCTTCACCAGAATAGAATCGATGAAGTTCATATATGGATATTGTAGCATAGATGATAGGCTGTCTAATGCATCGGCGAACTCATTCTGGATTCTTGGAACATGCTGGAACTCTGTCTTTGTGAACCTTTTTCTCAATTTCTGCACATGGTGCAGATAAGGGAGTATCTTGGTCGCCCATTCTCCTCGTACCTTATGTATGAGTAGGTATGAGTCCCCAATTACTAGCAAATCTTAGATATTCATGTCAATGTCAATATTGAGCCCCAAGATGCAGCTTCGTACTCGGCTATATTGTTGGTGCACGGAAACCTGAGTTTGGCGGACACTGGATAATGCTGAACGGTTTCTGATACTAGGACGACCCCCATGCCGACTCCTTTGAAATTTGCTGCTCCATCGAAGAACATCCTCCAACCATCATAGGATTCTGAAATATCTTCTCCTATGAATCATACATCTTCATCTAGAAAGTACATTTTCAGGGGTTTGTATTCTCTGTCTACGGGGTTTTCAGCGAGGTGATATGCTAGTGCATGTCCCATTGCTTTCTGAGTCATGTAGACAATGTAAAATTCACTCAAAAGGATTTGCCACTTAGCTAACTTGCTAGTGGGCATGAGCTTCTGAAAGATGTACTTTAAAGGATCCATCCTGGATATGAGATATGTAGTATAGGAACAGAAGTAGTGCCTCAGCTTCTGGGCCACCCAAGTTAGAGCACAGCAGGTGCATTCCAATAGAGAATACCGGGCCTCGTACGGGGTGAACTTCTTACTGAGATAATAAATGACTTGCTCCTTCTTCCCTATTTTATCATGTTTCCGTAGGACGCAACCGAAGGCACCATCTAACACTGCGATGTAGAGTAGCAGAGGTATACCTAAATCAGGAGGGACCAAGACTAGTGGTGTTGATAAGTATTCCTTGATTCGGTCGAAAGCTTTCTGGCATTCATCAGTACATTTGGTGGCGACATCTTTCTTCAACATTTTGAAGATCGATTCACAAATAACCGTAGATTGGGCTATGAATCGGTTGATATAGTTAAGTCTCCCCAAGTAACTCATTACATCCTTCTTGTTCTTTGGCGGTGGAAATTTTTGAATGGCTTTGATATTTGATGGATCCATTTCTATTCCCCAACGGCTCACAATAAACCCAAGCAATTTTCCAGCTGGAACCTCGAATGCATACTTTGCGGGGTTCAGTTTCAGGTTGTACCTTCTCAGTCTGTTGAAAAACTTCCTCAGATCTTCCATGTGATCAGTGGATTTCTTGGACTTGATGATGATATCATCCACGTATACTTCGATCTCCTTGTGTATCATATCATAAAAAATGGTAGTCATGGCCCTCATGTAGGTGGCCCCCGCATTCTTTAATCTGAACGACATCATCTTGTAGCTGTACATTCCCCATAGCCTAATGAAAGCCATTTTCTCAGCATCTTCTTCTTCCATCCATATCTGATGGTACCCAGCAAAACAATCTACAAATGACTGCAACTCCTGCTTGGCACAATTATCAATTAGGATGTGTATGTTTGGCAAGGGGAAGTCATCTTTCAGACTGCCCCGATTGAAATCTCAGTAGTCGACATAGACTCTAACCTTCCCATCCTTTTTTGGCACTGGCACAATGTTGCTTAACCATGTTAGATACTCTACTACCCTGAGAACCTTAGCTTTGACCTGCTTCGTGACTTCTTCCTTGATTTTCAGACTCATATCTGGCTTGAACTTTCTGAGCTTTTGTTTTATTGGCGGACATATTGGACTGGTTGATTTGTGAGCCACAATAGATGTACTCAGACCAGTCATGTTGTCATACGACCAGGCAAATATGTCCTTATAATCCCTTAGAAATTTCGTTTATTCTCTCTTTTCTGACGGTGATAAGTGAATGTTGATCCATGTTTCTTTGACATTTTTTGTATCTCCCAGGTTAACAATCTCAGTCTCGTCCAGCTTGGACTTAGGTCTGCTCTCAAAATTCTCATGTTCTTTAATGATTTCCTCCGGTATATCATCTTCCTCAGAATCTATGTCCGCTTATTGCGTTGTCTCGCTGCATGTCATAGTCATTCATTCATCAAGATAAGTAATAGTAATATTGTATAAGTAAAGTAATGAGAGAGAATAATAAGAGTAAGAATTATAAGTATACTAAAATGCTTTGATAAATTCCATAACTTGTTTTTGAACATCAGAGCTCTTTCTTGCAAAAAATAAAAATGCAAAATGAAAGTAAACTAGTAAAATAAAATAGCGTATGATGCTTGTTCAGCCTTCCTACCCCGAGGCTCGCTAGGTTCTGGTGGTTCTGGTGGTCCAGTTATTGAGATGTTCCCCTCTGCTTAAGATAATCATACCAGAGTGCATGAACTAACCTTTGGGGAGGGGAATAAACAAAAAGTAAAAATAGAAGGTAACAAGTTAGTGAGGATTATAAAAAATGTTGCAATATTTAAACACATAGTGCGAGAATGTAAAGCGTGTCCTAATTTGGGGACCTCTTTATGCCCGAGGTAGGCTTAGCGACAAATTGATTTGGAGAATTTAGAATACTAAATGTCTCATTTCATTGATAAAAGGTAGACGAATCCCAGAACGACACTTAATAACAAGAAAAAAAAATCATTAATGGCCATTGGCCTTGTTACATTTTTCAAAGCAAAAAGGAAAAACTTCTATCTATTTGGTCCCAGAAGGACCTTCCCCAGACTCGGCATCTTTGGCTCCATCGAATAGCTTTACTAACTCGTGAAGTCCCAGCAATAGGTAGGCTCTCTATGATTTTGTTGTTAGGTTGGATTTCTAGGAGAGAAGGTAGATTTCCTAGGTATTTTCGGACAAGAGTCTGATCACTGGAATGAAGATCCTCCCACCAGTTTAGCAATTTTGGGTGGATGTTGGTGACCATGCTGAATCTGGGGACTTCGTGCCTCATTTTCTGCAAGACAAAAGTGTTAGGCCCTTACCCCCGCTGGACTCAACTATTAAATATCAATAACTGGTATAAAAGGCATTTATTTCTCCAAATAAATGCACAAAACATGGTAGTGTCCGTTTGGGTTTCAAGGAAACCCAGTGGACTTGGACAAGGCTATCTTAAAGAGTCATTATGCGGACAACATAACTGACTTGGCTAGGTTTGACCATGATGCATGCAGTTAAATAGAGTGAGGTTTCTATGGGGTATTAGACTGGTACCCTTGAGCGGACAACTCAAGAGGGAAAGGCACGAAACCGTCGACTACACTATTGATCGATTAGTTTTACTGCAAATATGCCTTTGTCGGATTTAGGGGTGATAATATCGGAAGGGCGCAACCACTCATTATAAGCGTTGCTATGATATTTTGTTTGGCATGAGTGGAATATGATGTTGAATATGCAATTACAATAATCAAACAAGTTGTCACATATTTTCACAATCATAAAGTAATAATTACAATAGTCTCTCATAATTTACAATAGTATTAAAGGAAAGTGATAAAGGAAAGCATTAAGAGAAGTAAAGGAAAGAAACAAAAAGCCAAGTCAGTTTCGTAGTAGAAGAAGGAATGAATACTTAAAGGCATTAAATAAGACATATAAAAGAGGATAAAGTCACAAATAGCATGAAATGGTAAAAGCCTAAAAAAAATCCCCAGCAGAGTCGCCATGCTGTCGCGCCCCCTTTTTCCTCCGAAATCGGGTTTATGACATTTTGGAAGGACAACTCGCTCCCTTATGGGAATTGGGTTTAAAAGAATTTAAGGGTCGCCACCTAATTATTTAAGTGTATTAGGACACTATGAAGGGTTTTGTTAGGGTAATCGGAGATTGGGTAAGGGCTTATTCCAAGGGGAAGGTGTTAGGCACCCCTCAGAATCTACTAGTGTGGTTCCTAGCTAGGCTATTGTTGTGACTTTAAGTACAAATAACATGTAAGCAAGTAGGGCTTTCAAATAAGAGGGGATTTTCACATAATGGTTACAAATAGATGAAGTTAAAAGAAAAGCTAAATTTTGAGAAAGAAATAGTTGGAATAAACTTGAAAATAAACAACGAAATAAACAAGTAAAAGGGGGGGGGGGGATCCAAGATTTACAAATAATATGGATCACCCCACACAACATCCGGTAACCATACGTAGTGTTATCGCATGGTCATCATATAAATATCTACCCTTTCCCACCCCGTTAAGGTATTAAACATGAAATGGTCTCGTTTTACTTATCGTATGCTATTACCTGCCCCATTCCTATCAGTCCCGGAGGCATTTGATACTATTGTTCCTAAAGGGAAGAGGTATGAGATTTTATAGTTTTAAAAGGACAAAATTCTAAGGCGACAATCAAAACACATAGAACAAATATGGGAAAAGCATTCAAACACATAAGGCTCAAACAAACCTCCTTAGATCAAAGAAAGCATATAGTTTAGCATGTCTTGCACGTACTAATTAGGGTCTAATTAAACTTAAAAGTTAAAGCATGCTGATTTATCACATATAAAAAGTCAGAAGTAGACCTGCCCGCTGGTTATAATTAACAAAGACTGGTGCAGTTTAACTTTTGTCCTAAGGCTTGCCTAAGTGATAGACGAAAACCGATAGGCATGATATCTACAGATTTCAGAAATAAGAGTATGAACTGATTACAGATTGATTTAGGAAGAGGTTGCCAGTTTTAACAGAAAAAGTACAGATTCTGCAATTGATAGACATTGTTGTTACTTACAGGCGGATGAAACGTTTCAGACTTGATCATTAATTCCTATAGGAATACTTTCTACGCGTTGTTAGTTTTAGCCACTTGTGTAGACATGATGAAGAAGCAAAAATCCCATAACATGGTATCTAAATGCGATTGATTATTTAAGGCCTATAAACACATTTTCCTAGTGACAGATGTATATGCCAGATTCAGAATGGCCTATGGACATGTTTTCTAAATGCACATGCAAGATTCAGATTTTTTAGTGATTACAGACATAATATGATATAAGAGTGCATAATTCCTTATAGGCATGGTAACTACATGAAATGCAGAAATCTTATAGGCAGAGTATCTACGTATACAAAATGAAAAATTCATGTAGGCATGGTAACTAAATGAGATGCAGAAGTTCTTATAGGCATGGTAGCTAAACGAAATGCAGAAGTTCTTATATGCATGGTAGCTAAACGAAATGCAGAAGTTCTTATAGGCATAATAACTATATGAAAATGAATGAATTAGAGATTCCTATAGGCAAGTTATCTACCCATATACATGCATAAATACCCATCCCTTTTCGCTAGCCATCCCCAATAGTTTTTACGAGTTATTACAAGCTAGAATGGAATAAGAAAAACAAAAATTACATTAGAAATTAAAAGTACAACCAAGGGGAGCCTAATTCAGACTCCCTGCCTAAAATATGAGATAAACCAACTCCAAGAGATCAATGTTCAAGCCTTTCCCTCATTTGGATGAGTCAGAGTTCCTTAAGAGCCTCATGTGGACTCCGGGAAGTGCTCACACCCAAATGAATAACCAAATTAAGACATAGTGCAGTGTGGAAGGGCCAGCCCTCAAGTGTCCAAGTTCAGAGGGAACTCAAGGTCCGAAGGCAAGGCTCACAGGTGGGGGGGAGGGGGCAGAAATTAGAAGCTAAGAGAGTGTGCAAGTGTAGAAGTGAAATTCTGAAAGGGGAAAGGGAAAAAGGAATAGATTAAAATCAGAACACCTGAGGGTATAAGGGAGTGGGGAATTTACATGAACACAAGAAGAGTAGGCTGATAGACATACCTAGCAATGGGATGTGCTGGCATACCCTCCATCCTGTTTTAGAGGTTAAGACCTCATTGATTCAGATCCCAATTCATGGACAACAACTATTGTTGCCATGCCCTAAGTCACTATTCACAATCACATAGGGGTAATGGGATAGGGAGCAAAGATTCACAGTAGAAACTAGCAGTAGAACACAAGCATACTAAGTTAAATATTGAACTCTACATAGATATTAACGTAGACATGTATATAAAGACTGTAAGTAAACACATTGGGATGATGCTGAATTTAAAAATTAGGACATACCAGTTTCAAGGAAACAAGTAAGAAAAGCAGTAGTCTTGTAAAAGACAAAGTGCAAATAGGAAGATAGAATACTTTTAGTGCGAGATTGTGAGATTGTGAAGTCCAAACTGTGTTAATCGTGTGTCCTTTGTGTTAAAGAAGGTCATGTATTTATAGTGTGAAAGTCATGAGAAAATAAGGTAAGAGAATAATTGAAGACTGATTGTGAATCAATTACACAAGGTTTTCCTTAATTAAGGGATTTAGATTCAAACATGTTCTCACTCCCTAACCTCGGGAGACGCGACCGACGCTCGATCGGGTGAACCCAACCAAGCAAGACTTAACACACACTTCCTACCACACTCTTTATTAATAACATAACCATGTTTCCCTTTTTATTTAGGCAAGGAAAGGTAGTATATTCAACAATGATAGCTAATTCCATATTACTAGCTTAATCCATAGATTAAGTTAGTTTTCGAAATTTTCATAAGGTTACAATTTATATAAAGCAGGAGTTTTATAATTACAACATAGTTTATGAGCCCCCACAACACCTATACATGACCCACACCCGTGTCTATGGAGCCTCTAAGGGTACATAGGATGAGTACAACAAGGTCGGCAATAAGGCTCCGGCTATACCTCAAAATAGAAATCCACAACAATAAAAGATATACAATACAACCCCTTGAAGGAGGAAGGGCTCACCAAGACTTGAGAAGAAGGTAACCTGCTACGCGCAGTCGGCACTATCCACAATGGAGCGACCTACATTTATTTTAAAAAAATGTAGCACTTAGGGCCACAATGATCACATCCTTTCCATTTTCAATGTCCATCTAGCAATTTGTTATCATGGGCACATACAGAAGCAACTCAAGTGGCAAACACGAGTAGGATTTCACATGGTTAGAACAAAAAATCTAAGTTTTAATCTTGGCTTATAGCCCAGGCATGTCAACACATGATTTTCATTCTTCACACATCTTTAAATATCAAGGATAGTTTATTAAACATGTTAAGGCACATTCTTTATGTTGGTACATATAATTGCACACCAATTCATATAAAATGACAATCGGTACATCAACAAGTTCTAGTCTTACCACATTTGCGTAAACACCAACAGAGCTCCATTTCTAATAAAAGGGAATTTTATCCATATATACCTCAATATAGCTTTCCTTAATCCTTACAAAATTCTGAAACTCTTAGCACTTCGATCTATTATGTAAGAATTACGAATTGAACCGATAATTAGAGACGAAACTGAAATTCTATCTTGGTTTGAGCATATCATCTTTGCCCCTTTTTGAGAGGAATTTCTATCATTTTATACCCCCGATTGCCTTCTTTTTAGTTTTCTACCTTCCAATATCCTATGGTGTGATATGCATGCAGAGAATTCCATTCTTATACTCATGAATTACTTCTCTACTAACCCCATGTAGCTAAGTGTAGAAATAAGAGCTAAGGTGATGAATCTTACCTCTTGGAAATGAAAATTTAGGTGTCTTCACTTGATTTTCTTCAATGTTTTAGCAAGGCTCAAGGGGAATTTGATGGGAGACACTTTCCCTCTCTAATACCTTCTCTCTCTCTCTCTC
Organism: Nicotiana glauca; assembly: GCA_026770625.1. Lineage (NCBI taxonomy): Eukaryota > Viridiplantae > Streptophyta > Magnoliopsida > Solanales > Solanaceae > Nicotiana > Nicotiana glauca. Next base: position 149,691 of record MU787266.1, read on the forward strand.
TAAAAGTCTCTGATGATATGCTTAAAATGAGCTATAATATCGAATATATCGATAGGGGATCAGTTTTAAAAGTTAGAAAAATTGGAGCCCCGAGTCAGGTATGCGATCGCAAAGGGGAAATGCGGCCCGCAGAATGGACCGCAAAAGTGCTCCAAACATCTAAACATTCTGTTTGGGTTTGCGGCAGAAATGCAGTCCGCATACCTATTATGCGATCGCATATGGACCGCATTTTGACTTCAATTTTAACTAACACACTGATTCACTTTGCAGTAAAAATGTGGTCCGCATACTTGATTTGCGACTGCATTCTGGATGCATAATTGCACTTTTCTGAAAAACTTTGGTGCTTGATTTTTAAATGAATAGATCAGCACAAAGGGGCCTTACACGGGTAGAACCAATTAAGGAAAGAAGTTAATCAAACCCTTTGTGCAAAGTAGCAAATTAGGGGTAAATACATAAAGGTCATTTAAGGACAAGGTCTTTGAAATACACGGTTGTACAATTTAAGGAAAGAAAATCAATTATCAGCCAAGAAATCAGAGGTCAAAGATTTGTTATGAATGAACCAAGTCAAAAAGATGGAAAAGGTTTTAACTTAAGGAAAATCAGCAAACAATCAATTAGACCTATTTAAAAGGAATTCTGAATCAATCACAAGTTTGAAAAACCTTTTTTGAAGAAAAATACCTCACATATAAAAGCATACAGACACGTTAAACATGAAAGAAACTTGTCAAGCAATTGCAAAATCAGTAGAAACTCCAGTGTAGGAGAGTTTTAGCAAAAAGTTCAGAAATTGTACAAAAGATGTCCAAACTCAGTTCAGAGACTCAAAGTCAGTCTGAAGGAGTTAAGGGTTCTAAAACAAAACCCTAATTCACATAATCAGACCTCGGCAGAATTCCCAAATTCTAGGGTTTCCACCTAGAATCAAATACAGGGATGAGGAGGCAAGTATTCGAAACCAGCTCAGGGGTTTCTTTCAAAACCTCATAAGAATGCATGCAAACTAGTAGAAGGTTTCAAAACAAATCAAAGTAAAGAAACTAGTTCGAAGCATAATGATGAAAGATTAACAGGAGTAGTAGAAGAAAACATGGCAGATTTTTTAGAAGAAACTTTAAACAAGGTAAAATAGTAAGAACACTTAAGAACGTGGTAGAAGAATACAGCAGGCGAAACATATCAGAACATAGTGGAAGAAAATAGCAGAACATAGGATAGAAATACAGTGGAAGAAAGAACAAAATATAGAAAGCACAGTAGAAGAACATGCGTGGTAAAAGAAGAACATAAGAACATAGTAGAGACAAATACACACTAAAGAAAAGGGAGAGGAAGTTAGATAAACATTTTAAGCATTTTCAAAAAACCCTAAATTGAAAAGAAGCAATTTTGAAAGTAATTTTGAAATTGGGGAAATCGTTTGAAAACTCAAGTAGAGCATGACAATAGATCTAAAAAGAATCGGAGAAAATCTCAAAGGGTTAAGGTTTTTCGAAGAACCCTAAAAAATGAGAAAGGCCTTGAAAGGTCACCGATCGGAGTCGGAGAAGGTCAGAATCAGACTCGGAAGACCAGGATACGCCGGAACAAGGCCGGAGATGGCTGAAAACCTTGAGTCGCAAAGATCTGAGTGAAGACCTTCGAGGTCTGGCCTAGAATCTTCAAGTATCGAGCATATAGGAGTAATAGGAAGTGAATATAGGACCCACATGGCCTGAGAAGCCATGGTTTCTGGTGGTTTTCATGGTTGGAGACGTTAGGGTTCCAAGAATGTTTGAGAGAGCTTGAGAGACGAAGGAATTCAAAGGCGGCATCTCAAATGAAATGGATTAGGGTTGGGGGGTTTGGGAAATTAAAAAAGGTAAGGGGGAATCGTGGCCGTTGATCAAAATGATCAAAGGTTTGGATCAAAAGATGGACCAGGTTTGGATCAAAAGATGGACCCGAGAGGGTTTTTAATTGGGTTAGGGGTCGGGTAATTTAGGATGTGAGCCGGTCCAATTGAGATTAAAATTGGGATTTAATGAGGGGTTCAATTTTGGCTAAAATTGAAATGAAATAGGGCTACATTTTAATTGGCCACTTTTTCCCTTTTTATTTTATAAAAATATTAAAATAATTTCTGAAAATAAGTTAAAGGTGCTAATATATATATATATATATATATATATATATATATATTATATAGAAAAAGAGAGAGAGATTAAAAATAATGGAATCAAATTTGTAATAATAAACACAATTATTTCTTTAAAATAAGCTAATATTTCAATTAAGTGTAATTTAGCTTTAAAAATACCAAATCAATTTATAAAAATGTGCAAAAATTACCTGAGCTACATTTTCGTATAAATTTAAAAATACAATAACTGAATCAACAAAATAATAATTTTGGTAATAGTTATTGGTTTTGTACTATTAAAATAAGGCAAATAAATTGGTCTAAAATTCTTCTTAAAAATTGGAAAAAATAATAAAATACTTAAACATGCTTATATATGCATATATATACTATTGAAATTATTTTGCATATAAAAAATATACACGGAAAAATTGGGTATCAACAGTTGCCCCTCTTTACTCGGGAAGGATGAAAGAGTTGTCAGGTAAAGATATGATGGCCAATTTGACCGAACGGGATGGTTTGAAGAATTTGACCGCACTCTGGTTCTTGAGCTGCCTACATATCCCTGGTTTTACAGGAATCAGGACACATTTAGTTCAGGATCAATCGGCGGAATATGCCGATGGAGATCTTTCAAGAACGGACGCGATATTTAGGTTGGGATGGATGGTTAAAATTAAATAGGACTGCGGGAACTGGATAAACAATACAAGTGCATATCGTGCATAAATTTAAACATGATGCAATTTTCCGTCGGACCATGAATGATGTCTTCGGATGGTTAGGATGATGTCCTTAGACCATGATGTCCTGGGCCATGAAGCATAGAATAAAGGATTCGCAGGCTATGAAATTGTCACGACCCGGATTCCCCACCATCGGGATCGTGATGGCGCCTACTCGTGGTAGCTAGGCAAGACAACTTACTCACCATCTTTCCATTAATAAAAACCATCATGTTGTCAATTTATTAACAAGGATAATAATAATAACATAAACTGCGGAAGTCTACTTTCATAAATTTGAATATAAATG
>MU787266.1:163322-194012 GCA_026770625.1 Nicotiana glauca
TCATATCTCGGGCTCTAGGCCTCGAAATTCGACTCCGGGCACATGCCTGAGCCCCATATTTTTCTACGGACCTTCCGGGACTGTCCAAACTCGGGTCCGGGTCCGTTTACCAAAAATTTTAACCAAAGTCAACTATATCAATCTTAATATCAAAATTCTTAAAATTTTTTACAGAATTCACATATTTCAACATAGAAATTTTCTGGCTACGTGCCGGACTGCGCACGCAAATTGAGGCAATGTAAAATGAGGTTTTCAAGGCCTCGAAAGCAAGGAGCAGATGAGGAAAACAGGTGATGACCCTTTGGGTCGTCACAGAAATGATGCTCTCGGGCTATGAGAATTATGCCTCCGAACTATGATGCCTTTGAATAATGATATGCAAGAGATTAAAAGGGGTCCCCCAAGCCATGGCATGGCATTCTTGGGCTATGCTAATGGTGCCTCCAAACAATGACGCCTTTGGACAATTTGGCAATCTTTCAGCCCATGAGATGCAAGAGGCGGTGATCTTTCAGCCCATGAAAGCGTAAATAAAGTGGCGATATTTCAGCCGATGTAAAATATAAATAAAGGTGACGATCTTTCTGATGCAAGACGTAAATAAAGGTGGCGATATTTATGCCATGCAAGGGTAAATAAAGATGGCGATATTTCAGTCATGCAAGAGTTTTTAATTGTGTTAAGGATAGGGTAATTTAGGATTTGGGCCGGTCCAATTGAGATTAAAATTGGGGTTTAATGAGGGGGTCAATTTTGGCTAAAATTTAAATGAAATAGGGCTAGATTTTAAATGATCACTTTTTCCCTTTTTTATTTTATAAAAGTAGTAAAATGATTTATGAAAATAAGTTAAAGGTTCTAAATTAATTAATAGTATATAAATATTATATTAAAAATACTGGAATCAAATTTGAAATTATAAACACAATAATTCTTTTAAATAGGCTAATATTGAAATAAAGTGCAATTTAGTTTTAAAAATACGAAATCAATTTATAAAAATGTGCAAAAATTACCTGAGCTATATTTTGGTATAAGTATGAGAATATAATAACTGAATCAACAAAATGATAATTTTGGAATAGTTATTGGTTTTGTACTGTTAAAATAAGGCAATAAATTGGTTTAAAAATCTTCTTAAAAATTGGAAAAAAATAATAAAATACTTGGGCATACTTATATATATATATATATACTATTGAAATTATTTTGCATATAAAAAATATATAGGAAAAAACTGGGTATCAACAGCAACACGAAGCTCAACCTAGAGAAACATGCCTTCGTGGTTAACACGGGTAAGTTTTTCGGCTTCATGGTGTCAGATCAGGGCATCAGAATCATCCCCGAACAGGTCGAGGCTTTCGAAGATATCACGATCATAGATAGCAAGATAGGACCGCATTGAGCCCTCGGAGTCGTTGGTAAAGGGTCTTACAAGCTCAGCATGATGGAAGCTCTCAAAGGCGCATGATCTCAAAGACCCCCTTTTTACACGAAGGCCTTAGGTTTTAAATCATACGTTGCACTCTTTTTCCCTTGGCTCAGATTTTGTCCCAAATGGGTTTTACCAGTAACGTTTTTAACGAGGCAACAACTATGTGATGCCTAAGGAAAACTCAACAGTATCCAAGGTTTCTTTTTAATCAACCTCGAATGCTGAGGGGCATCACCCTCGAAGGTTATATTTTCAAGGAAAATACTTCATGTCTAAGAGAACCTCGATAGGAGAACTTTGTAATGGGCCAAACGGTTAGATGAACTGTGTCCATATAGTAGTCAAACCCCGACAGCGAAGCATGTATGCATGTATCAATTCTGTTAATATCAAAAACACTTTGCGTCTCAAAAAAGTCTACTATTACACGAATTGTACACTCATAATTATCCTACGAGAAATGGCACAAGGGCCAAAGCATAAAAGCGCCACGAATACTCGGAGACTGTCAACAGTACATCCGAGTCATCAAAAATTCAGACATATAAGATCTCAAAGAGGCACCCCTTCAAACCAAAGGCCAAGGCCAATATGCTCAGGGACTAACTTTTCGAACAAGTTCGGGAAATGATCAGGAAATAATTCCAAGTGATATACTCGAAGGCTACGTCCATACTAAGGACTACGGTCATAAAAGGCCTACAACTATTGCGACCAAAACATTCACGCAAGCGCACGTGATCGTCAAGTAATAGATTAGTGAGTAGACTATCGTTCACGAAGACTTATGATTAACTGTTGACTGATTCAAATCAATTACTTTATTTATCCAAGATATTCTTCACAAAACCGGGATGTAAATATTTTACTACCTAACTATAAAGAAATAATCTAACTAGGGCAATTAACCAAATGAATAGCAAGTTCAAGTAACAAACAGTAGGAGAAGATATTCCAGGGTCACGGGCTAGTTAACAATCGGGTTGTGTTCTTGGCTTAAAACGACTAATTGATTTATCTGGATTATTGATTGACATGGTTTATATTACTCGTAAGAATCTGTCGAGTTCTTACTCGCCTATTCAAACTAACTCAATGCCTATATGTCCATGGAACTAAGATTAACAAGAACGCATTCACAATTCCTATATTCCAACCAAGCAGGGCAATTGGGTATATGTCTATCCCAATTGCAAATCCGTTCCCCGAGGCCCGGGTTCAAGAACCTGCTCTATTTAATTCTCTATGCAATCTAAAGTTCCCACTTTCGAGTTCAACTCTAGATCCGTAGATAGTATTCCACTATTAGCTACCCAGCAAAATAATTAAAATCAGAATTAAATAAACAATCTAATATGACAAACCAAATTCGTCGAATTAAACGTCAAACCACAACTTTCATGTTTCACCCATGACCCCAGAATAATGGGTTTTAGCTACTCATACTAATATTCAACACAATAGGGTTCAATTTTATCAAAAATAGCAAAACAAAGGAAAGAAAAGAAGAACTTGATAGTCTAATCTCCTCCTCGCCTCTTGCCTCTTGATACCTTGCTCTAGCCTATGAAAAACTTGATAAATTAACCTTGGGCGAGCTTGAGTTTATATAGGTCAAGTCGGGTTTCCTCTAGATTTCCAATTTTGCCCCTAAATAATCCTTCCCAGAAATTGGACTAGCACGGTCGCGCGCCTGGACGTGCATCTAACCGCGCTAGTTGGTAAACATTTTGTCTTTGGGCGCGCTACTTTTAGTGTGGGCGCGCACCTGGGCGCGCTAGCCCAGGTCTTCCAGCTTTTGATTTTCTTCCTCGTCTTCGTGCGTACTCAGCTCCGAGGGGTCGTTTTGCTCTAAAATCATTCCAATCACATTCCTAATGCTTCACATAGGCTCCTCGTCCTGAAATATGTAAAAATCACAATTAGAGCCCATTTTTAATCAATTAACCACATTATAACATCGGAACATAATCAAGTGAAGGCATAAATAATAGCTAAATCACCTAGATTTGGCCTATTATCAACATCCCATACTTAATTCATTGCTTGTCCTCAAGCAATCTAACTATACTCTCTAGAGATTCCTTCACTCAACCATTTCCCCCAACACATTACACCTAGAACAATTTAATATACATTACACCTAGTAGTGAACAGTCCTAGCCTCATAAGTCGACTCTCACGTACCAGGAAATATTCATACTTCCTCAAACTACTCTATACAGAGATCAAGACTTGTCTTTCCTTCACAAACCACATGCCCTCACATTCAAAGCAGAATTATATAGATCAATCCACACAATCAAATTTCATGCTTATATATGTCAAAGCAAAATCACTCACACTCACAAAATAAGTCACATGCATGCAATTGGTACCATAAGCTTGCCCTTAATGTAATTCTCTACTAATGTGGGCTCACTCGATCTAAAATCAATTAGGACTTTTTCATGGTTGTAATGTGGTCTAAGGGACAGGTAGGATATATTTAGGAATAGTGGTTCACCCTCCTAAGCACTTTGACACATCACACAATCACTTTGAGCGCAAATTCTTCAATCCCTACTTCAATTTCACAAACAATATCACCCTAGAATTTCTCCCTCTTTCTTTAAGCACTACTTTAGTATATACCCCACTAGCAAGAACAAGACAACAATTTATTCATCGATATTTTCCTTCTTCTTCTTTTTTTCCAGATTTTTCTTCCTTTCTTTCTTTCCTTCAGATTTTTCTTCATTTTTTTTTTCTTCTCAATTTTTGCTAGTGGTGTATTATTTTTCAAATATAAGTGCACCCATATTTCTTTCAATGGTTCCACTCAAAAGCCACCCCACGTAGTCCCTTCTTACTTCGTTTAGCGTTCATCTCACAATTAAAGTGCTTTAAGAGGAAAAAGGATCAAAAATATCAATTAAGAACAAAAAGGATATAGGCTTGTAATGTGGGTGCCAAAGAAAAGTCTATAGGCTCAATAGGGTTATCTAGGGATAGATTTTATTTGTGGTAAGCAATTAAGCTCAAAAAGATTAAAGAAAGCCTAAAATCATCTTTCAAACCGAGCATTACCTAAAAAATTTCTTCAACTCACATACCGGGCAAGTTCTAGACACAAGTATACAACATGGACTACACAAAAACCTCAACACATATGGCACATGACTCGTTTCAAATCGGCTCATCAAGATACTCCATAACGAGCATTCAATTCAGTCAAACATACAGATTAAGGCACTCTATTGAGATTTGACAAACAAGACTAAGCGTTACACTCTAGGTTCTATTGTGTTCAAGTGTGTTAACGCTATGGTTTCTCTTTTGAATTTTCTAGATCATAGACCATTAACCTAATCTACAAATAAAAAGTAAAAGTAAAAATAAAAACTACCTACACCCGGTTCAAGTTAAACCCTTGGAAAAGAACCGTGGTATAAAGAAAAACCAAGAGGGAGTTGGTACACTACCTAAAAAAAATAAAAATCTTTTTTGTGTTTTTCCTATACTAACTTCCCTCAAGAAAATTGTCTAAAAGATCCGTCATCAGAAAGATCGTACAATTTTTTAGTTTTTTTTCCGACTTAGTCCCTCAAGAACCCCGTCGAAAGGGATCCGTCATCGGGACGAGCCATTTTTCTTTTTTAACTAATGATTCCTACTTAATGCTCAACTAGCAAAATCAAACAAAATCAAACAAAAACAAAACAAAAACAACATTCAAATGATACATTTACAAACATACAACGAAGTACCCCCACCCCACACTTAAAGATAAAGACATGTCCCCATGGCTTAAAATTGAAAGAACAGTGAAGTAAGGGGACTTCCCTGAGGGGTCACTCCTGGTCAGAGACGGTGTTTGGGTTGACGTGGAACGCCCGCCCCAACGCTCTCAACCAGCACATGATTTTCTTTTCTGACTTCTGTTGTCGGTCATCCATTGCATCTACCCGAGTGCGCAAACCCGCCATCTCCTGCTCCAAAGCAGTAAGACGGGACACCCGGGCGGCTCCTGAAGATGTTGCAGTCCCAGATGGCCCTGCAACTTGCACATTCTGCTCTTGAGCCTGTGGTGCAGCTTCCACATTTTCTTCAGCAGCCTCCTCATCATCAGCTTCATCAGAACCACTCCTCTCCGCCACTACCTCCGGCTCCTTACTCGTTGTCACCTTATCAGCACAGAACCTACCCTCCTTTCTTACCAATCCGTCCACAGCGAGGTTTACGGGCACCTGAGTAGCCCTGCACAGTTGAGTTACTAAGGAAGGGAAAAAGAACCCATACCTTTTGATTTGGCTGCGGATGAATATCTCATCATGTATCACCTATACCACATCGAAGTCATAACCATTGACAAAACATCAGATCAAGGCCGCATGGGGCTCATTCACCTCTGTCGTATTGTGTGACGGGAGCAAGCGGTTGTTGATTAGGTGCAACCAGCACTTCCTTTCAAAGGTGAGTGTCCAGGAGTGGAATTTATCCCCATAGTCCATCCAGTTTACTACTTTCCCGGGCACACAGATTGTCTTAAAAAATCGTGCCCATTTTTCGTCGTTCATTTGGTGGCGCCCGTACTCATGGAAGTAATCACCAGCATTCGGAGGAGGAGGCAGTTGGTAGGCCACCCGTATTGCCTCAACAGAAGCAGTCACCGCGCTTCAGCACACCATGACTACCCCATTTACATGTTTAGGTACATTTGCATAAAATTCACGCACAAGCATAGCATTACCCTCACCGGGCTCATTTATGAAAGTTTGTAGCCCCCACTTTAATAGATCATCTTACATACGGGGGCACTGATTCTGGAGTTGTGCAATGTGAATACCCCTTTTCGGATTTGGTTTTTTGCAAGCCCTTTTCGCAAAGCGGTCTTGTGCCTTTGCCGAGACAAATTTTGTCGCATCGAAGGTGCGTGCCTGTGCAGCCCCTCTTGATCTAGACGGACCAGCCTGACTGCTTGAAGAGGCCCCTGTGGCGCGTCATTTCCTAGATGGAGTCATGATATCTGCAAAACAGGACATATTAGCTCATCCTAATCAAAAATTTGTGATGCAATGCGGTTACTCAGACTTCGCACGCATATGCCATCACAAACTACACAATCATGTTCAATGAGGCCTTTCCACAAACACCTTGTGGGCATTAGACCTTCACAACTCCTTTTAACTTGTTAGAACACTAATCTACCACATAATTGCACTTAACAACCCCACAACTTCACTTACCACCCCACACTTATCACTTATCAACACTACACATATTTCACTAACATCTTTACACAAACCTAGAGAACATCTACAACAGTGGCATACTAGTATACAAAAAATCTGAAAAAATAAGAAAAAAATTGAAAAGAACCTAAGGATCATACCTGTGGTGGGCGACGAGTGTGAGTAGAGAAATTAGATGGAGAAGAAGATGGGTGAGATTAGGGATGGGGGAATTCGTGAGATTTGAAGGAGAATTTGGGAGGAATATAGATGAAGGGTTTGTGTGTTTATTTGGGGGGTTATGTGCGGTAGGTGAGTAATAAGAAGGGGGGGGGGGAATTAGATTAAAAGGTATACAAAAGAAAAGAAAAAATAAAAGAAAAACTTAACGAACAAAAATGACGGGCGACAATTTGACGGAACTAGCACGACCAGATGCACGGGCGCGCTAGTTTTAGCGCAGCCAGATACAGAATCTGGAGAATTTAGCGCGCGCAGATGCGCGGTCGCTCTAGTAGCGCGCCCACATGCGCGGCCGCGCTATTTTTAGCACGTCCAAGATCAGAAGTGTAGCAATTTAGCGCGCCCATATGAGCATCCAGTAGCACGGGCGCGCACCTTGGGAATTTTTTTCTTCAACTTTTCACCTGTTCTCACCTCGTTCGATGGCCTTAGCACTTGCCCATTGTCATCTGCATTGGTTAGCACTTCCTAAAACACAAAATCGACAACTAATACTATTGTTGGGTTGCCTCCCAACCAGCGCCTTATTTAATATCATGGCACGACGGTTACAACAATTCAATGTGTTGCCTCCCATGTAGCGCCTGATTTAACGTCACGACATGACTCAACCTGTTCTTAAGCATCCGTCAAATCCACCGAGGTCTTATGACGTGCAAAGTCACCACCCCAGTACTGTTTTATCCTTTGACCATTCACCAAGAAGGTACCAGTTGAACTCATATCCCTCAACTCCACAGCTCCATGAGGCTTCACACTTACCACAACAAAAGGGCCAGACCAACGAGATTTTAGCTTTCCAGGAAAAAGCTTCAACCTCGAATTGAACAAAAGAACTTCTTGCCCTGGCTCAAACTCTCGATGTTGAATGTGCTTATCATGCCACCTCTTAGTCTTCTCTTTATACAATTTGACATTCTCATATGCGTGCAATCGAAACTCATCAAGCTCATCAAGTTGCAGCAACCTCTTCTCTCCAACTAAGTCCCCATCCATATTCAGCTTTTTAATTGCCCAATAGGCTCTATGTTCAAGCTCGACGGGCAGGTGACAGGCCTTCCCATAAACCAATTTATACGGAGAAGTACCTATGGGAGTTTTATACGCATTTCAATATGCCCACAATGCGCCGTCTAATTTTCCGGCCCAGTCTTTTCTATTTGCACTCACTGTCTTCTTAAGAATCTGCTTTACCTCTCTATTTGATACCTCCACTTGACCACTCATCTGGGGGTGATAGGCAGTGTACACCTTGTGCTGGAGTCCATACTTTGCAAGGACATTATTCAGCACTTTATTGCAAAAATGCATTCCTCCATCGCTGATCAATACTCTTAGAGTTCCAAAACGTGTAAAGATGTGCTTCTTGACAAAGCTCACCACCACCTTTGCATCATTAGTGGGAATAGCAATGGCCTTCACCCACTTGGAAACATAGTCGACTGCCACCAAGATGTACCGATGACTATTAGATTGTGGGAACGGTCCCATGAAATCTATTCCCCACACATCAAAGAGATCCACTACCAGAATGTTTTTACAGTGGTATCTCGTGCCTCTTTGTGATCGTTCCAGTTCTTTGGCACTTGTCACACAATTTAACAAAGGCGTGTGCATCCCTAAATAATTTTGGCCAATAGACACCTGATTGTAACACTTTCTGGGTGGTCCAGTCTCCCCCGTGATGACCTCCGTATGGTGAGGCGTGATAGCTATGAAGTATGGCACTCATTTCCTCCTCGGGAACACATATCTGCACCAGCTGATCTGCACAAAGCCTGTATAAGAATGGCTCATCCCACATGTAGAGCCTCACGTCATGCAAGAACCTTCTTCTATTGCCTGGTATCAATTCTGGTGGTGTCACCCAACTTGCAATACAATTCACATAATCTACATACCACGGGGTTATGCTTGAAGGAATCACCAATAACTGCTCATCAGGGAATGTTTCTTTGATTACACCCCCTTCAGCTACATGATTCTGATTTTCTAATCTGGACAAGTGATCGGCCACTTGATTCTCTGTTCCTTTGCGATCTTGGATCTTTAAATCAAACTCTTGCAAGAGTAGGACCCACCGAATCAGCCTCGGCTTAGCGTCCTTCTTATCAAACAGGTATCTGATAGCTAAATGATCTGTGTAGATGATAGCTTTGGTCCCCACAAGATATGACCTGAACTTGTCAAACGCCCACACCACTACAAGCAACTCTTTTTTAGTGATTGTGTAATTCATCTGAGCTGGATTCAAAGTTTTGCTTGCATAGTAGATGGAGTGGAAGACTTTGTTTCTCCTTTTCCCCAAAATAGCTCCAATAGCCAAGTCACTTGCGTTGCACATCAACTCAAATGTCTGCTCCCAATCTGGAGCAATGATGATTGGTGCAGTCACCAACCTTCCCTTCAGCTCCTCAAATGCCTTCAGACAGGCATCATCAAATTTAAAGGCAACATCCTTCTCAAGCAACCTGCACAAGGGAGAGGAAATTTTCGAGAAATCTTTAATGAAACGATGATAAAAACCTGCATGGCCCAAGAAACTGCGAATGCCTTTGACAGATATCGGTAGAGAAAGTTTTTCAATCGCTTCCACCTTTGCCTTGTCCACCTGCAAACCATATTTGGACACCATGTGCCCCAAAACTATACCTTCGCGTACCATAAAATGGCACTTTTCCCAGTTTAGCACCAAATTAATCTTTTCACACCTAGCAAGCACTTTATCAAGATTCATCAAACAATTATCAAAAGAACATCCAAACACAGAAAAGTCATCCATGAATACTTCCACAAACCTCTCGACCATGTCAGTAAAAATGGCCATCATAACACCTTTGAAAAGTTGCAGGTGCATTACAAAGACCAAAGGGCATTCTCTTGAACGCATGCGTGCTATAAGGACACGTAAAATTGGTCTTCTCTTGGTCCTCTGGGCTATAGAAATCTGATTATACCTAGAGTAACCATCCAAGAAGGAGTAGTACTCCTGGCCAGCTAATCTATCAACCATTTGGTCAATAAAGGTGAGGGGAAAGTGGTCATTCCGGATGGCATTATTCAATTTTCTATAGTCAATGCAAATTCTCCACCCGGTGACAGTTCTTGTAGGGATTAAATCATTATTCTCATTAACTACTACAGTCATCCCCCCTTTCTTGGGTACACATTGGACGGGGCTTACCCATTTGCTGTCTGAGATAGGAAATACAATACCTGCATCAAGCCACTTAATCAGTTCTTTTCTCACCACCTCTTTCATGATTGGATTGAGTCGTCGTTGTTGCTCTACACTGGGCTTGTGTCCGTCCTCCATGAGGATTTTGTGCATGAAAAAGGCTGGACTAATGCCCTTTATGTCAGACATCGTCCACCCAATTGCTCGCTTGTGCTCACATAGCACTCTCAACAACTTTTCTTCCTACAATTTAGACAAGTTAGAGGAAACAATAACAGGTAGGGTGTCAGAGTCTCCCAAATAATTGCAGGTAAGATGGGAGAGGTTTAAGCCCAATTTCGGGGCTTCCTCAATTGACGGCTTTGGAGGAGGTCCCTCTAGCCTATTCAAAGGTTCAAAGGGGTGTATCCCCTGCATGTATGCACAATATGTATCAAGGATGTGCTTCATCTTCTCGACTTCTTCATCATTCCCCAGCCTATCAAACAACATAAGTGCTTTCTCGAGAGAATCGTCTATACACTTGGATCATGAATTTGCTCATCAGTCTCAACAATAGATATCATGGAGAGCTCCTCATAGTGATGGGGAAGTTGGATTGCTTTGTAGAAATTGAAAACTGCTTCATCGTCATCTACCCTCAAGATCATCTTTCCCTCTCTCACTTTGATAATTGCATCACCAGTAGCCAAGAGAGGTTGCCCCAATATGATTGGGACCAGCTCATCAGCCTCATAATTGAGGATAATGAAATCAGCAGGGAATATAAATTTCCTAATTTGCAGCAACACATCTTCAATCACCCCATCCGGGTGTGCTATCGACCTGTCAGCCAGCTGCAACATCACAGTAGTTGGCCTTGGAGCTCCCAGACCCAATTTCCTAAACAAAGATAGGGGCATCAAATTTACAATTGCCCCCAAATAACAAAGAGCATGACCCATATCAATATTACTAATGCTCACAAGAAACGTAAAGTTGCCAGGATCCTTAAGCTTTTGAGGGAGCTTATTTTGGACCCTAGAAGTGCACTCCTCAGTAAGTGCAACTGTCTCAAGCTCAGTTAATCTTCTTTTGTGAGCTACTATATCTTTTATGTTCTTAGCATACTTTGGAATTTCACGAAGCACATCAACAAGTGGGATATTCAATTGAACTTGGCTCAACATGGAGAGAAATTTGCTGAACATACGATCATCATTCTTTTTCTGCAATCTCTGGGGAAAAGGTGGTGATGGCCTTGGGGCCTCCACTGGCTGGAATTATAGAAGTCTTCTCTGGCTCGTTTGTCACTTTAGGGATAAACTCCCCCTCAGGTACGGTTTTATTTTCCCTTTTCTTTGGAACTTCCTCAAGCTCCCTCCCATTTCTAAGTGTAACTGCATTCACTTGCGGATCCTTTTCTGTATCACTGGGGAGAGCGCCTGCAGGTCTAGTGTTTTGATTTGTTGCTAACTGCCCCATCTGCCTCTCAAGATTTTTGAAGTCGGTCCTGAGCTGCTGATTGTCAATCAACAACTTCTTTAGTAAATCATTGGTGCTCTCTTCCGTTTGTTGGGTGGCCTCTGAGGCTGATTAAAACCCTTGGGATCTATACTGATGCCGATTCTACTGATTTCCACCCCATAAGAAGTTGGGATGATTCCTCCAATTTAGATTGTAAGAATTCTTGTATTGTGCATGCTGGTTCGATGGCCCCCTATTTTGTTGCCCCACATAGTAGATAGATTCTTGATTCGTGGGGCACATATCACTCATATGACTGTTACCGCACATTTTGCAGCAAATAGTCATCTGTTGTACATGTTGCATTGGTTGTGGCTGCTGCATTGTCATCCTCGTCATCTGGTTGGCCAGCTTTGCAATTTCGGCTCTCATTGCTGACACCTCATCGAGCTCAAGTAACCCAGCTAATTTTTGCTTAACTGCCTTTCATGATTCACCATCACCTTGCCAGTTATTATCATTAGCAATGAAGGTATTCAGCAAGAGTTGGATTTCACTGTACGGTTTGTCCATGCAACTACCCGCACAAGCTGAATCGAGATTCATCTTTGAAGCATCATCTGGCCCATCTATAAAAGTGTGACCCAATACCTCGTCCGTCTGGCAATGGTGAGGACAGTCTTTGAGCAACTTGTTGTACCTTTCCCATGCTTGACGAAGTGTCTTTCCAGCTCGTTATTTGAACCCAAGAATTTGACTCCTCAACATCTTTGTTTTCTTGGTGGGGAAAAACTTGATTAAGAATTTCCTTGCTAGATCATCCCAAGTGAGGATTGAATTAGCTGGCTCCTTATTCAACCATTCCTTAGCTTCCCCGAGCAGAGAAAAGGGGAAAAGTGTCAGCCTAACATAGTCCTTGGAAACGTTCGGATAGTTGTAAGCATCCGTAATTTCCAGAAAATTCTGAATATGCCTCTGCGAGTCTTCATGAGGTAGGCCCACAAATTGCCTTGTGGACTGGATTAACTACACCATGTATTGTTTTAGCTCAAAGTGCCTAGTGATATCAGGCTTCACAATAGCCTGAGTCATATTAGCCAGACTGGGCCTTGCGGCTTCAATCACCACGCGTTCCTCATTACCTGCCATCTCAATTGGCTGTAGTTGAACTACGATGTCCAACTCTCTTTCAAGTCTAGTTCTGGCGTCCACCTCCCTCCTCAATCTATGAAGTGTTCGTTCAATTTCGGGATCGAGAGGAAGGAGATTGTTCGCGCTTCTACTTCTTCACATTCAATAGAAAATCCTGTATTAGCACAAACAAAGTGAATTGAAAGTCAAAACTTGAATAAATAAATAATAAAAGCTCAATTCAGTCAAGTAGCTAATTTCTAAGTCCCCAGCAACAGCGCCAAAAACTTGTTGCGACCAAAACACTCACGCAAGTGCATGTGTCGTCAAGTAATAGATTAGTGAGTACAGTATCGTTCCCACAAAGACCTATGATTAACTGTTGACTGATTCAACTTAATTACTTTATTTATCCAACATATTCTTCACAAATCGGGATGTAATTGTTTTACTACCTAACTATAAAGAAATAATCTAACTAGGTCAATTAACCAAACGAATAGTAAGTTCAAGTAACAAACAGTAGGAGAAGATATTCCAGGGTCACAGGCTAGTTAACAATCCGGTTGTGTTCTTGGCTTAAAACGACTAATTGATTTATCTGGATTATTGATTGACAGGGTTTATATTACTCGTAAGAATCTGTCGAGTTCTTACTCACCTATTCAAGCAAACTCAATTCCTATATGTATATGGAATTAAGATTAACAAGAACGCATTCACAATTCCTGTATTCCAACCAAGCAGGGCAATTGGGTATATGTCTATCCAAATTGCGAATCTGTTCCCCGAGGCCCGGGTTCAAGAACCTGCTCTATTTAATTCTCTATGCAATCTAAAGTTCCCACTTTCGAGTTCAATTCTAGATCCGTAGATAGTATTCCACTGTTAGCTAGTCAGAAAAATAATTAAAATCAGAATTAAATAAACAATCCAATATGACAAACCAAATTCTTCGAATTAAACGTCAAACCGCAACTTTCATGTTTCACCCATGACCCCAGAATAATGGGTTTTAGCTACTCATACTAATATTCAACACAATAGGGTTCAATTTCATCAAAAATAGCAAAACAAAGGAAAGAAAAGAAGAACTTGATGGTCTAATCTCCTCCTTGCCTCTTTCCTCTTGATACCTTGCTCTAGCCTATGAAAAACTTGATAAATTAACCTTGGGCGAGCTTGAGTTTATATAGGTCAAGTCGGTTTCCTCCAGATTTCCAATTTTTCCCCCAAATAATCCTTCCCGGAAATTGGACTAGCGCGGTCGCGCACATGGGCACGCATCTGACCGCGCTAGTTGGTAAACATCCTGTCTTTGGGCGCGCTACTTTTAGCGCGGGCGCTTCCAGCTTTTGATTTTCTTTCTCGTCTTCGTGCATACTCAGCTCCGAGGGGTCGTTTTTGCTCTAAAATTGGTCCAATCACATTCCTAATGCCTCACATAGGCTACTCGTCTTGCAATATGTAAAAATCACAATTAGAGCCCATTTTTAATCAATTAACCACATTATAACATCGGAACATAATCAAGTGAGGGCATAAATAATAGCTAAATCACCTAGATTTAGCCTACTATCAACAACCATACTAAAGATTACGATCATATAAAGGCTACAGCCAAAATAATGCGGCTCGGAGACGTCCGACTTCCACTATAAGTTAAAGGCCTTCAAACATTGAAAATTTGGTTAAATCAGGCTACCCTTGGCAAAAGCAAAATATGAAGGGCATCGATAAATTCAGCCCCTGAAAAATCCGAGGGCCTCGATAAATTCGGCCCTCGAAAAACCCAAGGGGTACGATAACATCGACATTCGGAACTACCTCGAAAGGTATTCGATTGTGTTTACATAAACAAATTACTAATAAGGGTCTGATATGTCGAACCTTCGAAATAACCTACGGGTGCAAAAAATACATGCCAAGGCATAACGAAAATTTTACTAAGTCTTTTAGCCAAAATAAGGAAAATATTATATAGCCATTCTAAGAGGCGGAATCGGCCCGACTTAAATAGCCTAAGGGCCAATATATAAGAGCCCAAGGGCCAACTTGAAGAGCCTTAGGGCCAATATATAAGAGCCCAAGGGCCAACTTAAAGAGCCTAAGGGCCAATATATAAGAGCCTAAGGGCCAACTTCGAAAGGCTTAAGGGCCAAAAACATGTTGTGCGAGACTCCATTCTCAATCTACCCGGGCTTACTACTACAAATAAGACCTTTAGCGGCAATACAAAATAGCTTTAGCGGCAATAATAATAGCCGCAATATCTTTTACCGGCCATTAGCCTTTTGCCGCTGAAACTGGGGTCGGAAAAGCCTTTAGCGGCTATTCTCGCAAAAGCTGGTAAACGGTACATTTTATTGCCGCTAAAAGTTATTATCTTTAACGACAATTACTTGCGGCAACTATAATGGCTACTAAATCCAATCCAGAACGACTACTTATACTTCTTTAGCGTCCATTATTATAGCTGCTTCATTCAAAATTTTCCGTTAAAGCAAATATTTGTGGCAATTATAGTGGCTACTAAATCCAATCCAAACGGCTAATTATACTTCTTTAGCATCTATTTTTATAACCGCTAAATTAAAAATAATTTCCACTAAAAGTTCACATCTTTAGTGGCAATTATATTGTGGCAATTAAAATGCCCATAGTATCCCTTCTGAAAATATCTTAATTTGCCCTTTTAGCTTCCATTCTAATGGCTAATATGTTGAACTAAATTGCCGCTAAAAGTCAATATCTTTAATGGCATTTTGTTTTACATCAATTATAAATAGTTTAGCCACAATTAGTGACATCTACTACATTCGTACATAATATGACTCAAATAATAAAATATATTAATATTAATTCACAAAATATATAATGTATCTCATTAATCTTAACAAACAAAAGGAAGTACTAACCAAAAACATTAATATCACATTAACTTAAAACATAAAAATATATTATTTAGACTAAATAGCTAATGTCATTATATAACTAATCCAAATTATGGTCTTCAAATGATTTCCGCAACTTTTTATCATTTTAAAATCTTTCACCCGCTAAATTATCCAACATCAAACGGTATGACCTGAAATTATAAAATAATTGTGTCAAAAGAATATCGAAAGAACAAAAATATTCCAATAATGTATATATCAAGTTACTACTCACTCTGTCAAGGAATAATTGAAAATTACTTGCTATTAAATAACTGAAAAAATAATTGTCTCGTGTTACTACTCACTCTGTCAAGGAACAAAATTTGGTGAACACCTCCAAAAACAAGAAGACTAAGCAAACACAGTTCAGGAAAACCACAAAGCATATTATATTATATTCAAGTCTGATGCCAAGCAAGTTGTTCTATGTTACAATTCAATTTGTCAACGCGGAGTTTAGAAGCCCTACAAAGATCCTTCCCACACTTCATCCCAAGTAGTAATAGACAGTTACTACTAAATCAAAAAAGAGTATCAAGTAGTAGTGGTAGTACAAGATAAAAAAAGGTAATAGGGTCGATCTCCATGTGCACAAATGCCAAGAAACGCCTTTTAATTTCTCAAATTCTAATGTCAAATATACTGTTAGTTCAGCTGAATAGGCAGCCCAACCCCCAATGGCACCAGACAGGATTTTCTGATGTTGCAGAAAACACATACTTAAAATAAAGTTGTCTCAAGCCACATAATCTTGAGTTAGTGTGTGAACTTAAACAACAATATGCTGCTATTAGATTATAGGAAAAACAGAAACAACGACAGGTATCAAAGAATTTATCTCTTAGCNAAGCAAGTTGTTCTATGTTACAATTCAATTTGTCAACGCGGAGTTTAGAAGCCCTACAAAGATCCTTCCCACACTGTTCCATCCCAAGTAGTACTAGACAGTTACTACTAAGTCAAAAAAGAGTATCAAGTAGTAGTAGCAGTACAAGATGAAAAGAAGGTAATATGGTCCATCTCCATATGCACAAATGCCAAGAATCGCCTTTTAATTTCTCAAATTCTAATGTCAAACATACTGTTAGTTCAGCTGCATAGGCAGCCCAACCCCCAATGGCACCAGACAAGGTTTCAAATTTGTTGTAGAAAATACATACTTAAAATAAAGCTGTCTCAAATCACATAATCTCGAGTTAGTGTGTGAACTCAAACAACAACATGCTGCTATTAGATTATAGTAAAAATAAAAACAATGACAGGTGTCAAAGAATTTGTCTCTTAGACTTCAATTTAGAATTAGCTGCTATAGAATACTATTTTACTTACTAAAGAAAGATTGGTTATATTAGTACAATAAAATATTAATTTACATAGTAAAAGAACATAGTGTGGTCATTTGTGTAAAGTGTTAGTTTCTTGTTTGTTTCTGGAAGCTATTAAGGACTTCTTCATATTCTTCTGCTTAATTAGCTGCTTTACTTTTGTTACTCATACATTCATCAGTAACTTCTAAACAGAGTCTCATACTTCACTTCTGTCCTTCTGCGCTTTATGCCTTTTCGGAGCTAATTCTTCGATGCTCGGAGTCAATTACGTTTCGCGGCTTCTTGAAATTCAGAAAGGCGAAAGGGCACCTTCTTCGGTCCAATTAAATGCCACCTACGGCGTTCTCAATCACTGAATCCCATCCCATTTTTCGAGTTTTGAGTTCCACATCATTCCCAAGGTGCATTTATAAACACTTAAATTTCTTAGATGCGTTCACTTTAATTGGTTACGAAGGGGAAATTTTTTTTCATCAGTTCATTTTAATACATGGTAGTAGCAAATTAGAGAGGTTACCACACTTTTCATGCCTTTTCTGTAGGAACATTACGGTGGAGAATTTTGTATACAGATCATCCAATTTATATGCTTCTATAACATCTAAGAATAGTTCATTTGCATACTTTGCGAAAGCTTGTCTTGTCAGGTCTATGAGGTCATAGCTAAAAAGATTGAGAGAGACAACCACTACAATCATAAAGTGAAAAAAGGAAATAGAAAAGGAAACTTAGAGGAACCAGCATATCTCACCTGTAAGTACTGCTCTCAGATAGTTGATTTCCAATCTCCAGGAAAAGTTTTAGTACGTGTATAACATCTGAATTTGAATACCAAAGATGAGGTTTATCATAGGAATTATTTGCTTCTTCTGGAGTAGCTCTACCTAAATATCGTTTTCCATATTGTTCATGGATATTGTTTAGTGCTATTTGCAGTGTTGAAATGGACTTTGGCTCAACATCTAAAAATGAGACAATAACATCTCTATTTTTGTCCTGCACCAAAATAACAAGGGAAATGGTCAACACAAACAACTATTATTTGTGAATATATATCATATGAGGCTCGGAATGTATGATGTTAAATAGAAGACTTTCTGGTATTCTAGATATCGATGCATGTTTTTGTCTTGGGAGCAGAAGCTTGTCAGTGCATGCACATTTGGTATGTAAGAACCATATCAAAGTTCGAAAATTAATAAAATATAGAGTCAAAAGTTTCAATAAATGCCCAAATATATAAAGGTTTGATTTTACTTTTCTAGACTGGTAATTTCGACTTTCTGATAGCACTACTTTTGTTAGAATACTGATACTGAAATAAGGCACTATACTAGGAGTTACGGCAAAAAGGACAAGTAATAACCAGTTCGCAGCACCATAGAATTTGAGGAGTATAGTTATTAAGAAATTATGTTGTTTTGGTTTGAGATGACGCTGTTTTTTGCATTTTATTTTCCTTTTCTCCATTTATCAACTTACACCATCGATCCCCTAATATTCTAGTCCCTAGGTGATGTGAGAGTACTTCAAGAAGAGAATATTTGAAATACCCCACAAAATTAAATCAGTTATAAAGGTGATACTATCATATGTCAAGTGCAAATAACAGTGATTCCATTAGTTCCTCATATGACACTTGAAGATCCTTAAAACACCTCTTAGTGGAAGGACAAGGCAAAGATACAAAATTTACTTCCATAAGAACCTCTAGAAGAAAAGGCAGCAATAAACAAGTAACTTACATAAGCACCATCAGTGCAGTTATAGATGATATGATATAAAATATTCCACGCATCTTGCATGTGTTGAACAAATCTCCCATAGCGTCTTCTGGAGTATAGATTTATCCAAGCCTACAAGAAAGTGTTTTATTGACATATTAGGTATTGTACATGCAACCGTAATTCACATTTTAACAGATAACATGTAGAAGTACTTTGACACAAAAACATGCCAGTTTGAACTGCTTTATCTTTCAAATGTAGAATTTGTAAATATAGCAGAATTTTGTAAACATAGAGAATCTTGACCATGCAGTAGTTAAAACTGAATAAGAGGATAAAGGCTATTACAATTTATAAAGCAAAGAATTCTGGTGTTTTGACTTACAGCACTTTCTTTTAGCTAACACAGTTCTTTATCATAATATAATTGCTTAAACTGACAAGTGAAAGAAAAATGCTACATATTAATCGAAGGGTCTCATTTACCAAAAAGGAAAGGATACAGAAGAAATCAAATGATAGACTACAGGGTTATCCATAAAATTATCACATTACCTTGACATGAACTGGGCTATTCTGAAAAGGCATTTTAGATGTAAAATCGTACACCACAGGATTCTGTGCCTTCCATTAACTTCCCAACACCAACCTTTAGGCAAGTAAAAAATTTAAGAGTGTGATACATGAAGAAATTTAGTAAAAAAGTTACTACCAAAAGGAAAAGTAAAAAAAAAAGAGAAAGGACAGAGGTACATGAAAAATCAAATTATGGATACAAGAAACTAATAGATTAGAATACCATGGGATTCAAATCTAAGACCGCAAATGGGACAAATAATCTCCTATAATTATACCTACACCACCCAAGACTACCCTGTAATCTCTAACTTTACTAACAAGGAAGCAACACACAAAGTTTTAATTTGAAATCCCTTCAGAAACGTTCTCAGAAGAAACTGATGGAATTGGACAGAAGCATTGTAAGTAACTCAGCCACGTTGCTTAAAGATCCTAACAAGACTAGGATATCGAGAATCCAAAAATGTGGCAACCTCCTTATAATCATGTATAGTGAACATAATAGTAAAAAGATTAAAAACCTAATACAAGTACAATCAACTGCCATGGTTGAGTTGTTACTTGTACGAGCTTCAACAAGTCCTGATCCCACTGCATCAAGAACTCCATACATTTCAACGTTACCAGCAAAATTATGTAGCATACACCTGAGAATATTGTAAAGGAATGTTGTGGATACAAACTGAGTAATTATGGAAAGACAAATTTCAGGTAGTTAGAGCTAATATACTAGCTCACATTAAATTAGAGAAATATTGAGCTAATGCCGGTGATAAGGCTCCAACCGCAAAAACTCAGAAAGTTACAGTATTTCATCTCCATAATGAATAAGAAGGCTATGAACTACTTTTGGCTTCTCTTCAAAAGTTGTAAACTTGGCCTCATTTCTCTGTACATGATCAACTGTATCATTGCGTCCTACTTTGCCAAGGTTCAATTTCTCTGGCAAGCATAAATTGTCATCAAGTTCCACGTTAACTGCTCCATCTTGTAGGTTTGCCTTAATCATAAAATCTTCCTCTAATTCTAAATCCTCCACATCATACCCAAAATGTGACAAATCACTGTCATCGAGCAAGGCAGCAACTTCAGGATCCAATGCCTTCTGAACTCTTACCCCTACTATCTTGGCTGCCACATTGTGTACAGATTTCTTGTTGTAATCATCATTCACTTTCGCAACCTCGACTTTTGAAGCATCATATGCCTAGCCAAAACCAAAAAATTGTTAACTTAAAATAACAAGCCACAAAGCTAACGCCTTTAAAATTCATTAATCATTCTTTGCTTTTCTCCCTTTAGATAAGTATATCGGTAAGAACAATTACTACCCAGATCCGAGCCAAAAGGGCGAGAAAGGTACAATTTTGATGCGTAAAATATTCATAGAACCTCAAATAGAGCAAAATGGTATAAAAGATTTTATATATCCAGGCGCCTATCAGATGGAGAAATCAAACTAATTCAATTAAAGCTGACATCTTATTACTAACTCTGTACAATGACATAAGACAGAACAATACTACTACAACAATTATGCCTCGATCTCAAACAAGTTGTGATCGGATATATGAATCCTCGCGGACCATGTTACTCATAATACTAATTCTACATAATTATATATACTAAATGAATTAGACTAAATATTCAACCAAAGCTAACATATTGAGGCAGAAAAAGTAAAAGTGAAGCTTTAATAATAAAAAATATAACGTCCTAATTTTATAGGTCAAATGCATCTATATAATAATTCAATAGAATTAACGAACCTTAACATCATGTGGAAGCTCATTAAGCTTAGCTTTAGGATTCTCATAATAAGCAGAGCCGCCACCAGTATTCTTTATCTCCCTCAAGTGAGTTAAATAATTATACCCATTGTCAGGAAATCCAAGTTCCAATATCTCCTTTATAACATCATCCGGTAAATAATCATTTACAAATTACTGCAAGAATGCTATTTCTTTTAACTTAATAGTACACTAATTTATAGATTATTCATAACTGCTGCTCTAGCAAACCTCACACCTATGACATGGACCTTTAACAAGGAAAAGAATAAGTCTTGGCAGTAGATAGATTTTTTCAACAACAAAGTCAATTCAAGATAGAAATCGATTCTATTATAAATCGATTGTAAATCGAAGAGAACAGAATTTACCCGGGAAAAAAATGGACTGCCGTTGATGCAACAACGAGTTAGGAATTTTCAGTAGCGATTTAGGATCCGATGTTTTATTATTTTTTGTTAAACTGGGGACTGAGCTAGGTTTTATCGTTCAATTGTTTTCTATTTGGGGAGGTAAACAACAAAAGGTATCCAAAAAAATGGGAGGGAAAGATTTTATCTTTTTCGTAGGGAGGGATTGTTAAAATAATAAAAGATTAATTTAAATTAGCAATTTTTAGTAGCTATTATTTTTTATTGCCGGTAAAAGGATATCTTTTACTGGCTAATGGTCATATGCCGCTAATATTTAAGCTTAAAGAATTTATTAGCGACCATTGCCTTATTGCCGCTAAATAATTACCGCAAAAGACCTTTTTTGTAGCAGCGACTCAAGGATCACGATATCTCGAGTTTACATCGGATTGATTTAAACTTGATTCGAGGATTATTAAACCTATCGATAAAGATCTAAGGGTTCATTACCAAGTCTAAGCCAATTCTCAGACCAATCATTCAAGTTATGCAAAAGAAGTATTCCATAAATAATGACAAGATGAAACCCAGCACAAGTCAAAGATGAGATAAAAAGTTCCTATTGTATTTCCCAAGGATGATTACAAGGAATATTTTCACAAAGGATACTTGTACAAAAACAAAATAAAGAAACCTAAAACTACTTCGGAGTTACATCTTCGGCAGTCACATCTTCAAGAGACCCATACTTGGGGACTCCATCTTCATCTCCCCTACTCTCGGAGCCACTGGCAGAATCATCTTCATCGGAAAGTAGAGTGACAAATTCTTCTTCTAAAATCTTCGCCCTTTCAATATCGGCAGAGAGATCGAAGTCGCGAGCATGTACCTCCTCGAGGGTTACCCTTCAGGATTGCCGCTTAGCGTGATCAAGTGAACTTGATAACTTAACTTCTACTGCAGAAGAAATCTCCTTGGCTTGAGCATTAGTTTCTTCAGCATCGGCTCGGTACGAAGACATAACTGCCTCAGAGTCAGATTTGGCCTTGGCCAACTCGGTAGCAGCTTTAGCTTTAAGCTCCCTAATTTTGTGATCACGAGCTAAGCTCTCCTCCTTCACACTTTGAAATTGACGTTCGAGTGAAGCCAACTGATTTCGAAGAGTTTCCTTCTCAAAAGCGAGATTGTCCACACCTTGTCTCCACCCCAGGGTCTCGGCCTCTTTCATGTTAAGCTCCTCCCGAAGCTGCGCCACTAAGTCGGCCTCCTCGAAAAACTGCGGAATTAGAAGTATTAGTCATCAAAATAAACAAGTATATATTAGATCCTCAGAGGCTATATTACCTTCTCGACATAGTCGACCCGTCCCTGGCAAACCTGTACCAATTCAACTCGAAAATTATTGATCTCCTTCTCTTCCTTAACATAGAGGGCCTTAAGATCGTCCCTCTCTTTTAAAATATTTTCAAGCTCAGCCTCGCATCGAACAATATCAGTTCAAGACTTGGAAAATACTTTTTGTGGAGAAGCATGGCCTTGATAAAAAAGGATGAAAGAGGGATACAGAACAGCAAAAACATAGGCGGAGGCATAACAAACAAAAAACTCACTTGTTTGAAGAGTCTACGAGTCTCATCAAAAATGAAAGAAGCATCCGGGTCGGGACCATCTTCAAGCCCTTCAAGGCATTCTTGAAAGATGTCATGTCCTTCATGGCTTGTTTTCACTTTAGAAGACCTCATATTCTGAGCGTCACGGATTTTCTCCACGGACAACTCAGGGCCAAGAGGTGAATCATCTATATTGATTACCCCAAATGATACACTTGGGGAGTTCTCTTTATTTTGAAGAGGCTTGGGACTGGGTCGTTCGACCTCATCCTCTTAATGGCCCCCTAGACGAGGTGCCTTTTTTTCTGTACGATGGCTCGAAAACATTATTTGAACTCCCCTCGGAGATTTCTTCGACTCTAGAATGAGCCACATTGACCTTCACTGTCTCGACGGACTTCGAAGCACCGGTATTTTTTCTTTCACGAGCTACCAACAGCTAGTCGTCATCTTCTTCTTCCTCTTGATATCGAAGGCGTTGGGCCATTTTTGGAGATAATGACGTCGTATCGACCTTGGACCGTTGATCCACGCTCTTCTTAGGCTTCGGGGGATTTGCGGGTGACTCTCTTTTTCTCTTTCTTTCTTTAGAATACTTTAGAACCTCTTCTTCATCATCCGGAGCTAGCTGCATAGCAAGGGCGTCTCCAAGACCTATACAAAATTGAAGTAAATATACGATAAAGGGAAGTACAATTAAACAAACAAGGGAGAGCTCCATGGTTTTTGGCCTCCCATCGACCTTTGGCCAAATCTTGCTAGCAACGCTCCGAATAAGAGGAAGTGAAAGCTAGATTTCGAACCCAGCCATTAAGGTCCGGGACCCCACCAGAAAACCAAGCAGTGGTTGCGCCATCAAAAAAGGGATTAGATCAAAGAGAATGATAAAACTGAGAAAAAGAAAAGAAAGCAGGGTATAAACATGCTATGTACTTACACTTCATGTTCCACTCCTTGGGGAACGACATCCAATCAGCACGAATCAAGTCGGAGGTCCTAACTCGGATAAACCGGCTTATGCACCCTCGGTCTTTGTCCTCTTCGATGCTACAGAAGAGATATTTCAGGGATCGGCATTGCAATTTTATTAGGCTACCACGATAAAGTCGAGGACTGTTTGAAAAGAACCCGATCAGGTAAATGATTCGCTGGAATAAAGGGTACATCTGACCAAGAATCACTCAATATCGTTGGTAAAAGTCAAGGATAATTGGATCTATAGGACCCTAATATAGAATTGCAGGACCCAGCGTGAATGGGTAGGTATATACGCTCAAGTACCCCGCTTTATATGTAGCGATGTCCTCCTCGGAGGAAGGAATCACTACTTTATTTTTCTATAACTTGTAGTCTTCCCTTACTTGCGCAAGATCGTCCTTGGTTATCAAACAAATTTACCAAGACAAGGGCTCATATCGGCCCGGTGTCAACTGAGGTTTCTCGATTTTGAAATCGGATGTTATTTCACATGGCAGGGGGATACACTCCTCAATACGAGGGGGCACCACTGATTTTCCCTTGGTTGGTCGAGAAGATGAAGAAGCCTTTTCTTTTTGGAGAACCGGATTAGTGGTTTTAGCCATCGCGATATGAAAATTCAAGAAAATGGAGAATGCTGATAGGAAATTAGAAGAAACGAAAGAATTCAGGGAAATTGAAGGAGTTAATGAGACCTTGAGAACAATTTGAGAATAAAGTTTGCAAAGATATGAAGTTTATCTATTTACAGGGGTCATGTAACCGTACTTTGGAAGCCAAAAGGTCGACCGTCAGCCGCCTCCATATAATGACTTTGAAAACCGCATAAAAAGTAATTTTTCAGTCACTTCAGCCACTGATGTCACGAGATTGGCATCATGATCGTGGCGTCAAAGATTAATCCATTTCTATCAACCTATTTTGAGTTCGAGTGAGTGCTAGCTCGGCTGCTGAGCCTACGGGCTACCCGATTTAGAGAAAATTCTCACTCGGGGACTGTCTACAAAGGCTAAGGGCTAACTTTAATTCATATTTGAAACCTTTCTCTCACTCAGCTCAACCTTAAGCATCGGTGTCTCGAGCTCGCATCGAATCAACTTAAGCCTGGATCGAAGGTTAACAAAAACCTTAAGGGGTGTTATATTGATCGATTAAAACTCAAGGGTATATTATGTTCTGAGTCCAATGATCGATCCAGTCGCCAAAGTTATCCCATTGAAATTTTTCATAGATAAAGATGGAATGAAAAATGCAACACGAGCCAAAAGTAAGACAAAGAGATCCTTTTATATTACAAGAGATGGTTACAAAATATAATTACAATATCCATGAAGGGTATTCATGCAGGAACAAAGAAACAAGGAACAAAGGCCAACTGTCACGACCCAGATTTCCCACCATCGGGAGTCGTGATGGCGCCTACTTTTGGAGCTAGGCAAGCCAAGCATTAAAATCTTTTCGGATAACAACACAACAATAATGACAATAATAAACCTTTAAATAAAAGCAGAAGTCTTTCATAGCAAAAATAACTAGAAAGCAAAAATGCGGAAGCTTAGAATTTCACTACCCAAGATTGTAGTCGCTATCTCACGGAAAACTAATGAATGCTACAAACAAGTCTGAATAGAAAAAATACATCATGTCTGTCTCGGTATAATGAAAACAAACAAAAAATATGGGAAGGGACTCCGGCCTGCGAACGCTATCTAGGCTACCTCGTAGTCCCTGGACTGAAGTCAGCTCCCACTCAACGTGCTACTGTTGTGGTCCAAAAGCTGCTCCGGTACCGTGATCTGTGCAAAAATCACAGAAGTGTAGCATCAGCACAACCGACCCCATGTGCTGGTAAGTGCCTGGCCTAACCCCGGCGAAGTAGTGACGAGGATAGACAGGACCACCAAATCAACCTGTGCAGTTCAATATATACTTGTGCAATAAAGGAAAGAATACCAAAACTAAACAGTTAAAAGGGAGGGAAGCATTCTATGGGTGAGTACAATCTGAATATAAAAGTCATCAGCTTAAATAAGAAACAGGGCACAACAATATTTAACAAAAACAAGAAAATCCAACAGTTGCACGACATCAACCTTCGTGCTTTTACTCTCATCCTCACCCAAAGAAACCAAATAAAATGCACGGCAACACCCTTCGTGCTTTCCTCACATAACTCACATTTCATGGCACAGAATGATCCTTCGTGCAAATATAATCAAATCGGAGCACGGAATGTCCCTTCGTGCATAATATAATGTAAACATGGCACGGAATGACCCTTCGTGCGAATATAATCAAAACATGGCATGGAATAACCCTTCGTACAAATATAATCAAAACATGGCACGGAATGACCCTATATGCAAATATAATCAAAATATGGCACGGAATGACCCTTCGTGCATTATCACTCTTCCTCACCCAAATAGCAATCACAACCAAATGGGCAAGGAATAAACAATAATAAGAAATGTCCCGGCAAGGGAAAACACAATTAAACAACCAAATCCCGGCAAGGGAGCAATAACAACAACTTTCACATCCCGGCAAGGGAGATAATCAATATACTCAAACCATTCCGGCAAGGGATTAATCACATCGCTTTCCAATTCTTTCATTTCTTACTCGATAGTATTTTTATCGTGTGAGCCAAATCTCCAAAGAATTCACGATTTATAATTAATCCTCAAACTCTTCACATTGTATAGAAAATCATTAATTAGCTTGGAATAGTCCCCAAACTATGCCAAAACAAGTACCAACAAAGACCCACGGTCATGCTAGACACCGATGTATAGATACTTGTCACCATGCCTATACACCGTACTCGATCATTTAGCAATTAATAATTAATAACACTCTAATTCTATTCTCTCAAGCCAAAGTTAGATGAAACACTTACCTCAAATGCTACAAAACTCCACTCAAGCCTCTAGTATAGCTTTACCCCTCAAATTCACCACAAAACCGCTCGAATCTAGTCACAAATTACTTGAATGTATCAACAAATGCTAATTGAATCAACTTGAATGCATGAAAATGAATTTCCCAAAGTTTTACTCAAAAATTCCCAAAATGCCCCCGGGCCCACGTGGTCAAAACCCGAGGTTCGAACCAAAACCCGATTACCCATTCCACCACGAGTTCATATCTATGATTTATTTTGAAATTGGACCTCAAATTGAGGTCCAAATTCCCAATTTTAAGAAAACCCAGGTTCTACCCAAAATCCCCATTTTCACCCATGAAAAACCTTGATTTTAAGATGAAAACATGATAAATGATGTTAAAGATTGAAGAAATTAAGTGAAAATCAACTTACAAATGGATTGGAGGAGGAAGGGTTCTTGAAAAATCGCCAATGGGTGTTTGGGTTTGAGAGATATGAAAAATGAGGCTTAAAAATCGTCTAAGTATGAAAATTGCAGGTTGTAGATATAGGAATTGCGAACCTGGGTTCGCAATTGCAAACCCACTAGACTTGGGAAATGCGAGAAAAGAGTTCGCATTTGCGAACCCTGCCCAGATGCCCAGTCTTTGCATTTGCGAAATTTTGTTCGCATTTGCGACGTCCGCATTTGCAGAAAATTCTTCGCTTTTTGCGATGCCAGGCGAACCTGGCTAACTTCGCATTTGCGAAGCAGACTTCGCATTTGCGATGCAAAGCCTGCAGGTCTGAAGCACCTGCTGAAATTCTGCATCCCAAAGTTTAAGAAAAAAAACTCGACACCTATCCAAAACTCACCCCATCCCTCGGCGCTCCAAACCAAATATGCACACAACCTCAAAAATATCCTACGGACTTACTCGCGCGATCAAATCGCCAACATAACATCATATACATAAAATCAAGCCTCAAAACACATGACTTTCTTCTAAGTTTCATAAACTTTCAAATTTGGAACTTATAGTCCGAAACAAGTCATACGACGTCCGTTTTCAACCAAAACTTTACAGATGGCGCTTAACACATATTTAAGACTTGTACCAGGCGTCAGAACCAAAATACGAGCCCGGCACCATCACTTTTTGATCAAATTTCATTTTCATTTTCCTTAAAAAATTTAAGAAAACAATTTCATGAAAAAATTCATTCCTCGGGCCTGGGACCTCGGAATTTGATTCCGGGCATACGCCCAAGTCCCCATATTTTTCTACGGACCCTTCGGGACTGTCAAATCACAGGTCCGGGTCCGGATCCGAGTCCATTTACCAAAAATATTGACTGAAGTCAACTTTAACCATATTAATATCAAAATTCATTATTTTTCACATAGAATTCATATTTAAGCCTTTCGACTACATGCCCGAACTGAGCACGCAAATCGAGGTAGATAAAAGTGAGGTTTTCAAGGCCTCGGAAGCATGGAACAAATGAGGAAACGGGTGATGACCCTTTGGGTTGTCACATCCTCCACCTCTAAAACAACCGTTCGCCTCGAACGGATAAAAGAAAAAAGTACTTGAGGCAGGAAATAGATGAGGATAATGGCTCCGCGTATCAGACTCGGACTCTCAGGTCGATGCCTCAGGAGGCTGACCTCTCCACTGGACACGCACTGAAGGAAAACTCTTCGACCTCAACTGTCAAACCTGCCAGTCTAGAATAGCTACTAGCTCCTCCTCATAGGACAGATCCTTGTCCAACTGGACAGTCCTGAAATCTAACACGTGGGTAGGATCACCGTGATACCTCTGAAGCATAGACACATGAAACACTGGATGCACGGCTGACAAGGTAGGTGGCAAGGCAAGGCTGTAAGCGACCTCTCCCACACGATCAAGAACCTCAAATGGGCCAGTGAACCTAGGGCTAAGCTTGCCCTTCTTCCGAAATCTCGTCACGCCCTTCATAGGCGATACACGGAGCAATACTCGCTCACCAACCATGAAAGCTACATCTCGAACCTTGCGATCCGCCTAACTCTTTTGCCACGACTGAGCCGAATGAAGCCTATCCTGAATGATCTTGACCTTATCCAAGGCCTCCTGGACTAAATTTGTACCCAATAACCGAGCGTCTCCCAACTCAAACCATCCGACTGGAGACCGACATCGCCTACCATACAGCGCCTCATATGGAGCCATCTGAATGCTGGACTGGTAGCTGCTATTGTAGGCGAACTCTGCTAAAGGCAAAAACTGGTCCCACAAGACTCCAAAATCAATGTAATGGGCTTGGAGCATATCCTCCAATATCTGAATAGTCCTCTCGGACTGGCCATCCGTCTGAGGATGGAATGCTGTGCTCAACTGAACTTGGGTGCCTAACTCCTGCTGTACTGCTCTCTAGAAGCACGAGGTAAACTGCGTACCCCGATCTGAAATGATATATGCCGGCACCCCATGAAGGCGAACAATCTCTCGGATGTAGATCTCAACTAACCTCTCCGATAAAAAGGTGGCTGCAACAGGAATAAAATGCATTGACTTGGTCAGCCTATCAACAATGACCCAAATAGCATCAAACTTCTTCCGAGTCATCGGAAGTCCGGTAACGAAATCCATGGTAATCCTCTCCCACTTCCACTCGGGAAGCTCAATCCTCTGAAACAACCCACCAGGCCTCTGATGCTCATACTTGACCTGCTGACAGTTCAAACACCGAGCCACCTATGCAAAAATATCTTTCTTCATCCTACGCCACCAATAATGCTGCCGCAAGTCCTGATACATCTTTGCGGCGCCTGGGTGAATAGAATATTGTGAACTATAGGCCTCCGCTAAGATAAACTCTCGAATCCCATCAAAATTGGGCATACAAACTCGACCTTGCAATCTCAAAACACCATCATCATCTAAAGTTACCTTCGTAGAGACCACTACGCTGCACCGTATCTCTCAGAACACACAAATGAGGATCATCAAACTGCCGATCACGGATAAGCTCCAATAATGAAGAACGAGCGACCGTGCAAGCTAACACTTTGCTAGGCTCAGAAATGTCCAACCTCACAAGCCAACTAGCCAAAGCCTGAATATCCAAAGCAAGCGGTCTCTGGCTGACCGAAACATAAGCAAGACTACCCATGCTGGCGGACTTCCTACTCAATGCATCGACCACCATATTGGCTCTCCCCGGGTGGTATAAAATAGTAACATCATAATCTTTCAACAACTCCAATCACCTCCTCTGTCTAAAATTCAACTCCTTTTGCTTGAACAAGTACTCAAGGCTCTTGTGATCCGTGTACACCTCGCACGTCACACCATATAGGTATCAATATTGACCTACCTTCCCGGTGTGCAAATCAGGCATAGAAACCATTGAGCATATCCTTACTAAATGCCCAGCAGTCCACGATCTTTTGAAACTAATGGGCTGTAAAAACATTGTTAATCTCAACTATTCCCATTGGCTAACAAGTCTAAGAGAACTCAATACCCCAAAAATGTCTGATATTGTCACTTGGACTGACCTATTTCCTTTTTCCATTTGGAATATTTGGTTAATCCATAATAAAAATAATATGGAAAACACTTCCTTTAAAATCACTCTCAAAAGTTCTATTATGTTGGCAGTTGAATATGAAATTCTAACCCAGGGAGAGCAGTCAATAGCTCAGAAATATGCAATAAGGATTGCATGGCACAAACCCCCCAAGTGGTTTCCTTAAGCTCAATATTGATGGTGCTTTCAGTAAGAATGATAACCTAGCAGTCTTGGGAGGCTCGTTCAGAGATTCTAATGGACAATGGATTTTGGGCTACCAACATCACTGTCCAGCTTTACC